>JAKZAP010000007.1:2897283-2928703 GCA_023053575.1 Branchinecta lynchi
CATTCATCTACGTTCTTGTACCTCCTACTCGTAACAAGTGCCATATGAGCTCTTAGCTCTTGTTTTTTTAGCCGATAACGTGATCTCCCTGGCAACTAGGCAGTTCAAATATAGTGGTTTTATGGTTTGAACTTTGTTGGCGCCTTAGGCGTTTGATGTATGGCGGTATTTGGTTTTTTTCAATAAATTATTAAAGTTTAACTGAAAAGCAAACTTATTTTTGTATCATTTAGTTGAATACACAAAGTTATTTAGATTCTGCTAAGAGATCTTTTGATTTTCCACTATCTGCTTTAGTAGTGAGGTTCAGAATGTCTACGGCTGTCCCCACAGCGCAAATTCTACTATGACGCGGAATATTTGAATCTGAACACAAACGCGGCTTTTCAGTGGGCGGTGATAAGCTTGGTGAAGACTGCTTAGTGACTGAACAAAAAAATTTCATAAATATTTTTCGTCAAGCATACGGCACAAGTAGTACCGCAAATCTGACAGGGAAATTCCACTATTTCAAAATTGATTATTCGTGGATAGCGGAGCAACAAAGTAACACATTTTAATCGGGTCTTCAAGCCTCCTTAAGTGAATAGGTGAGGCGTAAAAAGACTGTCCAATCTCTGCCCTTTTCAGTTAAACTTTAAACCAAATTTTATTTGTAACCCGTCTAGGTAAAGACAGAGTATGGTAAAAGAAGAAAAAAAAGAGTCATACACAGGGACAACCACCAAAATTGTTAAAATTCAGTACGCAGGAACATCATGGAGCTCCAAGGGTGGTTACACTTTCCCTTCGTCCTGTTGATGGGTCTCAGGAAACCCGCAAACGGATTACGCAAACGGATAACTCGCCAGGACGAATTCCAGGGTGGTCGTATCAGTAGCGCGAATATCCTTGATGACTAACTCTCCTTACTGATGCAAAATCGCCGGGCATAGCGAAAGAGCCAGAAGCGGTATCACCTCGGGTATTACAGCTGCTCCCGAAGATCGCCGTGACTGTTTGACACAGGATTTGAGTTATTGAGTGTAATTCCACTGTGTTATCCTCCTTTAGACCCACACCCTGTTTTCTTTTATTTTGTTTTCTTTCTTTCTCGTTCCTTCTTTCCCTTATTTTCTCTCTCCTTTTATTTAAAGTTGAAACCAAAGGTTATTATTTTCCTCTCCTATTTTTTTTTCTCTTTAAACAGAATGTTAAGTTAGTTGATTTTGTTTGATGTTTAAATTATTATCGGATATTTCTCTGCCCTAGCCAAGCACTACATGTGTGCCTTCCTGGCAGGAATGTAAATTGTGTATTTTTTTTGTCTTTAAATATAGTCCAATGAAACTGAACTGAAACTGAAAACTGAGTCGCTAGTGAGACGTTTTCTCGTTCTTCCTGAGGATCACTGGCGCGTTCTGGGCTTAGTCATATAAAATATTGTCCTACAGAAAGGCAAGGGAGATCCAGGGTTGGTCACCAAAAGTAACTTTGTACACCCTGGAAAGTAACCAGAAAGTATCTCAAAGTAACCCAATGTAACCTAATGTAACCCAAAGTACCCCAATGTAACCCAATGCAATGGAACCCAAAGTAACCCAATGTAATCCAAAGTAACCCTGAGTAACCCAAACTATCCTGAAGTAATGAACACCCTGGTTCTTGGTGACCAACCCTGGAGGCAGATCAGTCCGTGAGACGGACAAATGTTTACAAAGAACTACAGACATGCAAACACCTGTCACATGTGGCACTGACTGTTGAAAGTCCATCAAAGCTTTGATGGGTTCGAATTAACGAAACCTCTCGTTTTTTTACAGCCCATATCGAGCACATCCGTCAAGTTGCTGGTGTTGACAACATAGGAATCGGTGGCGACTTCGACGGTATTGACATGTAAGCAGACTGATCCTCTTTACATCCCCTCGTTCCTCCTACAGACCGTGTTTGCAGATACCGTGGTACCTGATACCTCTGTCAAAAGTGGTGATTGCAGTTCCTGAGTATCTAGCCAGTTACCATGGTATCTGAAACTCGGATACCACGGTCTAGACCGTCATAACATACCATTGTATCTGAAAAAGTTATCTCACTTTCATTACCAACACATGAGCCTAGCTTTTTGTCAGATGGTGGGCAAGAACTTTGGCCCTTGTGATGTAAGCATATTTTTTCGGGGGACTTCTAAACACAAATTCAGGAATTGTCGTTTTTAAAAGGCAACCGTGGTATCAGATACCATGGTGAACGCGAAAAGGACAAAATGTAAATCCATAGATACCACAAACGTAACTGATATTTCAACCTTTTGTATTAGGTCCGTCAGATGTGTGTATGCACTCCTTCGGGGCCCCGTGACGCAGGTGCTGTTGAAATGAATGTCGCAAAATTTACTTGTCGGAAATCCAGCACGGCAGAAGAGTTGAATGGCTTATAAACAATAGACAAGAAAAGAAATGTTCTGAACCACATCGAATTTAAATGAATTTAAAAAAAACACCTGGTGAAAGGTAAAGGCCATGCCTAATAACCGCCACTCACTTGAGGGCGAAGCCACTGCAGCAGCTTATAATAACCGTGTATCAACAAAATGCAAAGGAGTGCTGCAGGCAAAATTTTTATTTTTAATCTACCTGTTTTGCAACAAAACTAGCGTCTTCCCGAACAAATTTTAGGTTTTAAAATGGCCCCTCCCTGAAATTGTGAGCCCAAACCCAAACAAATGACGCACTCTTCCAGTAAACAGAGCATACTTATAAATGCGACGCCGGCAAAAGTTTTGGCTTCTAATAACCGTGTATCTGCAAAATGCAAACGAGCGCCGCAGGCAAACTTTTTGTTTTTAATCTACCTTTTTTGCAACAAATATAGCGTCTTCCCGAAAAAATTTTAGGTTTTAAAATGGCCCATCCCTGAAATTGTGAGCCCAAATCCAAACAAATGACGCACTCTCCAGTAAACAGAGCGTACTTCTAAATGCGCCGCCGGCAAAATTTTTGGAAATCCTTATGATCGGAGTGCCTTTTTGGACCACAAATGAAAGTAAGGGCCGCCCTATCATAGATCAGCTCATAGTGTTTAGTCACGATACTTTTCAAACGGTGTCAGCCGGTTATTCAACTCGACCCTTTCCGAATAAAATTTGCATCCGAAAAAAAAACTGAAACAGACCTACAGCCCATATAAAGATACATTTACAACTTTTCTTACCTTTTAGAAAATAAACTAGCTAGATTAAGTGAAACAGGCACTGAGTGTTTGCTGATCCTATCCGCTTCCTTCGCTTTTATTTTATGCTCCTTAGGGGTAGTGCCCTCCTTGAATTTTCAAGGGGGAGCTATCCAGCCCTCAATTATGTTACAAAGATAATGTCTCTCTTCATGTTCTCCTACTGACAACTGACCAAGGCTCAAAATCACCTTGAAGACATTCATCCTCGAACAATGGGTAATTATCTCGGACTGAAAAAGTCCTGAAAAGGTCACAAGGAAAACCAAATATCATATTTCTAATGAGACACTGATTTTTCCTGACTATTTTCCTGGGTGGCTCTGGGCCCCCTTGGAAGACCAGGGGCTATATGCCCCCCCCCCCCCCCACACACACACACAAAATTACGCCTCTGTGTGTGTGTGGGGGGGGGAGGGGGCTTATCCACAAAATAATCTGCTAACTGAGGATACTGTTGTAATTGAAAACGGACCGTAGTTTGCGAAGGCGATCGGTTAACGCTTAGGGTGGTAGTAGACTAGGCTTTACGTTAACGTCTGACTAGTTTTATTTCAGACTTACTCTGTCTAATCTAAATCCCAATCCGGGTAAATACAATCACTATTGATAATAACGAAAGTCTAACTCATGAATGACTGGTAAATAATGAAGACGAAATAATGAATGAATGATGACTGACTAAGAAAAGGGCGAGCTTATATACTTTATGTCACACGAGAGAATGAAACTCTAAATCAAGGCTTAAGCTGTAACTAACTCTTGAATTTAACTCTGAATCATCACTTGTGCCACTAAAAACTAGAAATACGAGGATCATATTCACTTCACTTAGTGCATAGAGATAGTCAACGCTTGACATAGAGACCGACACAAAAGTACAAACTAACCCAAACTGTCCCGATTGACTCTAGATCGCTAACTCAACACTGTACAGCGTATTTTAAGCTCAAGCATTTGCAACGCCAGCCACTTAACTTGAAGTCGCCTCCACGCACATTATTTTTGTTGAAGTTCAGAACTATGTCAGCAGGGCACGTTACCGTAGTTTCCATGACAAAGCCTTAAACATTCTATCAATATCTTTTCCCTGTACGATTCCCAGAACTTTTCTCAGCTCGACAAACTTCAACCAAACGTCGACTACAGAAACAGTTCAAGCGAAAACCATTCTTTGTGGTCGGAAACGAAGCAGAACGTTCCAATTTACGAAAACCAATTGTGAACTGTTTCCCTAGAGCTCCAGTTGGCCTCGAGGATGTTTCCAAATATCCAGCGTTGTTTGCTGAGCTTCTTGCACGAGGATGGACCGAGGAAGAACTGATAAAGTTGGCCGGAGGCAACCTCATACGAGTTTTCAAAGGAGCGGAGGAGGTAAGGTCTAGAGATTCGGGGAAGAAGTATGGAAGATATTATTTTAACAAGAGCTGAAAGCTCATATGGCACTTGTAAGAACAGTTAGCATGTTTGTCGAAAGAAATAGAAAACCGTGATTTTCGGGGAAGGCTGGATCTCTCTCCCGATATTCATTTCATCAGAAAATGGGCTTGATCTAGTAGATAAGAAATGGTTATACCACTCATTGACAACTGTATCTTCCTCCAACGATGATCGGATCGGGGGAGGGACTATATTTTCAAAGAAATCTAATAGAGTCCCTAACATGCCTGCAAAGTTTCACGGTCATAGCACATCTGGAAGTACCCTAACTCGTGATCATCGGAATTAGGGAAAACCCCCTCCAACTCCCCCCACTGTGACACGATCGGTCCTGTTTTGTCAATAATAATAATAATAATAATATAATATATTTGCAAATTGAATGGCAGGCCGTTAAGCCTCTACAATGTATCTATGGCTTATGCTTGTTCTTCCCTCCAAGTCCCATCCCGATCTCTCGACTCTAAGCGTTTCAAGAGATTTCTCCCCCCGCCTCCAGCTCCTTCCGATGCTATCGGATCCGTTCCAGACTTGAAATTGATCATCTGAGTCACTTGTTCTTGACACTTGACAAGTTTCATGCACGTCTGATCACCTGTTCCAAAGTTATGCATGTCAATAGAATCTCCCCCATGATCGTCGGATCGGGAAAATAACTATTTTCAAGTTGACCTGGAAGAGTACCTAATATGTCTGCCAAGTTTCATGGTCCTATTACATGTGGAAGTACCCTAACTCGTGATCACCGGAAATCCGGGAAAACCCCTTGCATCCTCTCTACTGTGACATCCCGATCCATCGACCCTAAGCATTTCACGACATTTTCGGTCCCCCCTCTAATCCCCCTTTCTTCGGATTTGGTCCAGACTTGAAACTGAAAATCTGAGACACTTGTTCTTCACAATTGTCAAGTTTTATGCATGTCCGATTATCCATTCCAGAGTTATGCATGTTTCTAGTTTCCGGACTCCCCTTCGCTCTACCCCCCCCCCCGCGATAGCAGGATCGGGGAAGCGATTATTTCCATGTTAATCTGGTTGGTTCCCTCATATGCCTGTCAAGTTTTATTGTGCTAGCTTATTTGGAAGCGTTTCACCAGATTTCCGGTTGCCCCCCCAGCTCCCCCCCCCAGTGATCGGATCTGGTCCGGATTTGAAACTGAGCATCTGAAGCACTTGTTCTTGAAATATGTCAAGTTTCTTGCATGTCTGATTACCCGTTCCAAAGTTATGCATGTTACTAGTTTCCGGATTTCCCATCCCTCCACTCCTCCCACAATGACCGGATGGGGAAAGTGATTATTTTCAAGTTCTTCTGGTCGGTTCCCTGATATGCCTGCCAAATTTCATTGTCCTAGCTTTTGTGGAAGCGTTTCATGAGATTTCCGGTGCCCCCTCCAGCCCCCCCCCCCCCAAGTTATCGGATCTGGTCCGGATTTGAAATTGAGCTTCTGAAGCACTTGTTCTTGACATATGTCAAGTTTCAGGCATATCTGATTACCCGTTCAAAAGTTAGGCATGCTGCTACTTTCCGGATTTCCCATCCCTCCACTGCCCCCAAAATGGCCGGATCGGGGAAGTGATTATTTCCAAGTTAATTTGGTCGGTTTCCCAACACGCCTGCCAAGTTCCATCGTTCTAGCTTATGTGGAAGCGTTTCACGAGGTTTTGGGTGCCCCCCTCCAGCCCCCCCCCCCCCAGTTATCGGCAATTGTTCTTGACATATGTCAAGTTTCACGCAAGTCCGATTACCCGTTCTAAAGTTATGCATGTTACTAGTTTCCGGATTTCTTGTTGCTCCACCCCCCCCCCCCCCACGATGGCCGGATCGGGGAAGTGACTGTTTCCATGTTAATCTGGTTCGGTCCCTTATACGCCTGCCAAGTTTCATCGTCCAAGCTTATGTGGAAGTGCCCAAACTAGCAAAACCGGGACAGACCGACAGACCGTCGTTTCCGGATTTCTCATCCCTCCACTCCCCCCACTATGATCGTATCCGGAATATGATTATATCCAAGTTAATCTGGTTGGTTCCCTGATATTCCTGCTAAGCGTTTCACTAGATTTGTTTGACTTGGACTGACCATCTTTAAACCGTATCAATTCTCGCATTCGCTTTTTATACATCATGGCATGGCTCAGTGGTAGAAAACTGGACTGGCAACACAAAGGTCAAGTTTCACGTATGTCTGATTACCCTTTCCAAAGTTATGCATGTTAATAGTTTCCGGATTTCCCATCCCTCCACTCCCCCCACTATGATCGGATCCGGAATATGATTACATCCAAGTTAATCTGGTTGGTTCGCTGATATTCCTGCCAAACGTTTCACTAGATTTGCTTGACTTGGACTGACCATTTTAAACCGACCTTATACCCACATTCGCTTGTTGATACATCGTCGCATAGCTCAGTGGTAAAATACTGGACTGTTAACCGAAAGGTTCCTGGTTCAAACCCCCGCTCGGTCAGCGCTTTGTTTTGCTCCCGTTTTACTTTTTGCTCCCGTTTTACTTTATAGTTTCCGGACTCCCGGATCCGGGGAAAGTTGGATTGGGGAAGTGATTATTTGTAAGTTGATCTGGTCGGGTCCCTGATATGCCTGTGAAGTTTCATCGTCCTAGCTTGTGTGGAAGTGCCCAAACTAGCAAAACCTGGACAGACCGACAGAACGACAGAACGACAGAACGACAGACAGACAGACCGACAGACCGACAGAAATTACGATCGCTATATGGCACTTGAGTATGCTCAAGTGCCATAAAAACTGGTTGGAACAGGGCCAAGCAAAATAACTCTAGAGTTTAAAGACCTATCCTTCCCATGCATCAAAAATGGGCCTCCGTCGCTTTGTTCGCGTGCAGTGGCGGACGTAGATTCTAGCCATCCCTCGTTACTGATTGGTCAGAGCAAAATACTTCTGCTCTGCAATTGGTTGAGTTTCGGTAGGGATGTTCGTATCCGCTAGTGGAGCTAGTGTTACTGCGATTTGAGTGTGTGTGTCACTTTTTCAAAGTTTGCACGGTACTCTCTAGAGTTATTTTGCTCTGCTCTGGAGTTATTTTGCTCTGGAACAGGGGGTTTGTTATTGCTCTATGCTGTTTATCATAACTGCCACTGCAAGCAAGCTTTCGAATGCAAACAGGTTAACATCTAACCGAAAATGTGGCAAGGCATTCAGGTACGGTGGTCTGGAATACTTTTCCAGACTCAATTCGAGAAGCGGAAAGTGTACCGCAGTTTAAAAATCGGTTAAAGAAACATCTCCTTGAGGGTAGTTGGTGAATGGAGGGTTATGAAGACGAGAGAGGACAAATTGACAAATTAATTAACACATTTTTAGTTTATTTTAGTGAATGTTTGGTTAGAATATGATAGTAAATGTGTACTGGTTTCGTTTTTCAAGCGCGTATGTGCTTTGTGTGTAACCGGTCGTCAAGCCGGAATGATTATTTTTTTTTTAGTAAAGTTGTTGAATCCTTAATCCTTAAAAGGACTGAGATTGGACAATTTACTTAAAGCACACCTCGCACTATTTACTGTTTATATTCCAGTGTTCAAAGCTATCTGAATAGTGTAAAGCTACGTCCTACTTTAAAAAAAAAGTATCCATCGCTATTGCCTGTTTTAAGCCTTTTCCCAGGCCCACAGACTTCTAGCAAGATCTCGGCAAAATTCAGAAAACCGGTTTTATACATCAACAGCATGATACGCGAACACTCGGCTTGAGCGTAATGATACTTGATGCTATTTTTTGTTTTTACTTGATACTTGTTTTATTACTAAACACAATTTAACTCTTTACTATCTACATCTACTGCACTAATGAAAAAACCTACGTTTTTGTTGACGTGCAATAGTAAAGGTTGTTCATTTCTAAACACACCAAAAAACAACATAATAAATAACTAATAAAAAAAGACAGACAAAACTCCTTCACATTATCACCTCAAAAATAAACATATACCTCCCAAGAACCCTACCGTGGCCGAGTGGTTAGCGCGCCGGACTCGCAAGTGAAGGGTCGCTTGTTCGAGTCTCGGAAGTGCCTACTGTTTGGTTTGGGACAGGGGTTAGTGGCGTAACCCTGTAAGACAAGCCAAAGTTTACCCAGCTTCAAATGGGTACCTGGAGAAATCCGGGGAAGGTGACAGGAGCGGCGTGTGAAAGCACAGGATGGCTGGCCCCCAACCCCCCATTGCACTTCCTGGCTGAGGGCCGAGAGTCTGAGATCAGCACCGCCAGCTTGGCCTGTCAAGGCTAGTGCTGATACCTTTACCTTTTTACCTTTACCTCACCTCCAACCAACCGTACGTTCCTCCCTGCCAACCAGACCTCCCTACCTCTCTACCACCCCCTACCCCCTAAAAAATAAATACATTTCTCAACTTTTTTTTTTATTAAATATTCTTTAAATTTTCTCTGAATGCGCATGGAAACTAGTGTCGTTCGCGGGTTCAGAGGAAATTTGGATCTCTGGGTCTAAGAACTAATGAATGATGTTACGGAAGTAGGTTGCACAGGCATTCTAAGTATGACAGGTCCTTTAACCATTCCTTAGTCGCTTAAACAGGGTTGAAGACCCGATAAAATGTGTTACTTTTGTTGCTCCGCTATCCACGAATTATCAGCTTTCATCCAGAGGAATTTCCCTGCCAGATTTATGGTTCCTCTATGCGCTTGTACTTGTGTTGTATGCTTGACGAAGAAGATCTACGAAAAAATAAGTGTTCACGCAAAAAGTAATTAGCGTTTGTATTGGAGATTCAAATTTTCTGTGTCACAGTAGAATGTCATGTATATGTTCTGAACGTCAGACTAGGGCGCATAGTTAACAAGACCAAAGGTTTCGATGGGATCCCAAAAATTCAATATCTGATCCAGACAACTGGGTTTTGTCTTAGCCAGATCCAGTCTTCGCCAGACTCCTTGAACATTTTTACAATTAAAATTCAGAAACAGATTAAGGCCAAATACCTAATCACCTGAGAAAACCAAGTTCAGATTTGGATTCAGCATGTGTGTTTACCCCTATAAGTCATATCTGTTTTGACGAAAACTTCCTGCCACTTGTGCAAATTTCCCGGTTCCGGCCGAACTCCAGAACTACTTGTCCGGCGAAAAAAGAAAGCTCAAAGACGAAATCAGGGTATCTACTTTCCCCAGTAATGAACATCTGATCAACTTCAAATAGAAATTTAGCTTATAAAAATTTTTCCGATTCCAGCCGGATTCCGGTCGAACTATATGTCCGGGTAAAATACGATTGTCATACAGGGACTCAGCATCTCTTCTTACCCCTAAATCGCTTATCTAATCAACTAGAAATAAAACTTTGACTTCCAACAGTTTTCCGGTTTTGGCCGGATTCCGGACGAACTACACGTCCGGGTAGAAACTTGTTTTCACATAAGTGTTCAGCGTGTCTTCTTGCCCTAAATCGAACATCTAATCAACTCCAAATAAAACTTTTTATTTTGACAAACTTTCCGGTTTGGGCCGGATTCCGGTCGAAATACTTGTCCGTCGAGAAAATAGTTTTCACCATCGTCTTCAGCATGTCTTCCTACCTCTAAATCGAACATTTAATCAACTTCAAACAAAACTTTTACTTTCAACAAACTTTCCGGTTTGGGCCGGATTCCGGGCGAAATACTTGTCCGTCGAGAAAATAATTTTCACCATCGTCTTCAGCATGTCTTCCTACCCCTAAATCGAACATCTAATCAACTTCAAATAAAACTTTTACTTTCAACAAACTTTCCGGTTTTGGCCGGATTCCGGGCGAACTACTTGCCCGATGACAAAATGGTTTTCACCATCGTGCTCAGCATGTCTTGTTACCCCATAATCGACTATCACACTAGCTGTTTCAAAATATATTGTTTGTCCCTTAATTTGAATCCCCCTCCCCCACCCCTAAATGTAGAGCTACAAAGCCCATCTACGAACTTGACTGGTCCGACGACCCAACGAACCCTCACACCAAGTTTCATCAAAATATCTCATTCCCTTCGAGAGTTATCGTGCTTACAGACGGACGGACAGACGGACGGACGGACGGACGGACAGACGGACAACTTTTGCGATGTCATAGGTATCCCTCCACTTACGTTTTGGGATCCCAAAAAAACAACAAAAAACCATATAGGACCTGTCTTACCTATAATACTAATGTAACCTACTTCAATAATCACTCCATATATTTCTAGACCCGGAGACCCCAATTTAGTACGGTACATTCTAACCCCTCTAACAAAACCACGCTGATTTTCTAACTTGCTGCGTTTTGCTACCTTCAATGTGTATCACGCTGTCAACGTTTGTCTGCGAGAAGTTTTTCCATCAGAAAAACGGATTAAGTAAATTTTTTTCTTTTTTCGCTACAAGTCAACGGGTCTCACAAAAGGCTTAACACAGCCAAGACCATTGGTTATTCGTTGAAAGCACAGCATAGTTTTAAAATATTCAATATTGTAAATATTTTAAGTTGAAGAGTAAATTGTGCGAGGGGTGCTTTAAGACAATCCAAATAATGCAGTGTATTCAGTTAAATGATACAAAAACAAGTAGGTTTTTCAGTTAAACTTTAAGTTTCGCGTAGCAAAGGTGCCGACCTCCTGATACTCTGCCCTCGGCTGGTAGTACGATGCATAGTTTGGGGCAAGTCATCCGACGCTTCCCGTACTTTTCCCTAGGTACCCATTTGAAGCTGGGTGTACTTTTGGCTTGTCTTGCGGGGAATGCTACTAGCCCTCATCCCAGGGGGGGACTGGTATGAAATCTGAGGACCCCTAGCCTAAAATCTGGCCTTTTTCGGAGAAAAGACCCACCCACCCCCGCCTGGCTGGTATGAAATCTGAAACCGCTAGGGGTACCCCAATACCCGCCGAAAAAATCTGCATAAAAAAAATAAATATTGAAGACACCACCCCCAATAACAGGGTGTGTAGCATATCGTTCGATTCCAAATTACAAGGTTAGAAGTATGCTGTACTTCTTTTATTATTATCACAAAGACTATCCAAGTAAAAAGCTTATTTCAGCACACGTGAAGGATTTGTTTAAGTTCTTGACCTCGGAAATACTTCAAGTTCAATGGGCAGATCAAACAATCATGACGCCACATTACCACCCCCTAGAATACAATGTTACATCAGAAATCAGCAGATTCCTAGACAACCTATTTTCGCTAATAGAACGTTACGGTGTTTTTTGCTGACTGTCATACTCCGATTTACTAGCTTCGACAAATATAAGCGGAGTTTCTTTTTTCTTATCCATTGTTGTTATATATTCTTCGGATCATTTGTATTGTTGACAAATATTCATATTAACGGTATTAAGTGAGAATTCCTTGTAAGCTCTGGAACTAGCTGCAAGCAAGTCGGTTATATTTGTAAATTTTTGGCAGTATTGTAACTTTACATCCAGAAAACAAAACTTGTCTTCGATACTACAAACAACAGAATTTTCACCAGACAACATTAGAGCAATCTGACAGCTACAGAGACGTTTATTTTAGCAACCACGTCACTCTGATCACTGAGCTCATCAAAACTATCGATTTTCGTGCATGGCCGGGAGTTTTTGAATTTCCGCGCCTTGCAATACCATGCTCTGAAACCATCTCCGCCGAGACGCTGATGAAATAATGACAAGCGATAACAAGCAAACGGCTTATTTTTGAAGCAATCTCTAATGGAAGTCAGAAATGTGTATGTGTGAAGCATTTTACAAGAATTAGAGAATAGTTAGTTCCCATTGTGCTTTCAGCCTCAGATTTCAAGTAAGGCTTTGCACTTGCCAAAGAATGTCTAGTCTTCTACTTGTGCTTTCAGCGGGACGACGGAAAAATTGACAGTTTTTCATTTTTGCCTCTGCCCTCCTGCTCGTCGAAGACAGCAGAAGTCCAGCGACTTATTTTTGAGCATACGTTCTCGAGGCTTGCTGTATCCTTAAAAGGTCAGCCTTATCTTTTCTTAAATATTGCCACTGACGCCGTATTTACAAGTACGAGTACAAGAAAGAGGGCAAACTCGTGAAGAAAAGTGCCCGTAGGGACAAGCGTCATTTTATAGAGATGAAAGCTCAGATGGACCTATAAGGGATCCGGGCGGCCGGCTAATCACTGACCCAGAAAAGATCGGCAAAGGCTAGCAGCAAGCTCTAACTCCATCCTCTTCAGCCGAAATCACTGGTGCCCTAAAGAAGCTAAAAGAGCCCGGAGAAGACCGTATCGCATCTGAGATGCTGAAGTGGTCTGTAAACACCTGCCTAACAGTTTGGATGACACTCTTTAACCTGGTATGGGAAACCGAAAAGGTCCCCCGTCAGTGGACAAGGAGTACTCTAGTCAAAATCTTTAAAGAGGGCGATTCCACTAAGTGTGAAAACCGGTGAGGGATCAGCCTGCTCTCCGTTCCTGGCAAGCTCCTGGCCACCATCCTGCTGAACCGCATACAGCCAGCATTCGACAAACACCTCCGCGAAGAACAGCTTGACTTCCGCCCAAACCGTTGATGTGCGGATCTCATATTCGTGCTAAGAATGCTGCTAGAAGAGTGCAACGAATGGAGGAAAAAGCTCTACCTAGTCTTCATAGACTTCGAAAAAGCCTTTGACTCCATCGACCGTGCTACACTTTGGAGAGTGCTCCGGTACTATGGCATACCGGACAAACTCGTAAGCCTGATAGCAGTCTTTTACGAAGACACGGAATGCTGTGTCCGTACCCGCGACGGCAACACTAGATACTTCCAAATTATGACGGTCGTGAAGCAAGGGTGCGTTCGGTCTCCGCTGCTGTTCGTCCTGATCATCGACTAAGTTCTAAGAAGATGTGAAGGATACGGTATTGACATCGGGGATGGCAGAAAAGTAGGAGACATAGACTTTGCCGATGACATCAACCCAATGGTGACCTGCAAACAGAAGCTCCAGGACTTCCTCACAAAGACCAGTGAAACAGCTGAAGTGTTCGGGCTGAAAATAGACATCCCCAAAACGAAGAGTATGGCGAGTAGCGGATCTCCGCTAGATATACGCTGTAGGGACCAGCAAGTCGAACAGGTCGTTGAATTCCGATATATCGGCAGTACAGTTGAAAACACTGGAGCTTGTGCATGGGAGGTCCAACTAAGACTTGGTCAGGCCAGCGGTTTCTTCAATCGGCTAAAGGAGATATGGAGGAGCAAGAAGTACTCCCTTAGACTCAAGCTGAGACTTTTCAACAGCAACGTTATCTCCGTACTTCTGTACGTGTCGGAGACGTGGCACCTCAGCCAGCAGTTGGAGAAGCGTCTTCTGGGCTTTGAAAACACCTGCCTTATGTAGCGTTTACACGGACAAGAAATCCCGTCGAGAACAAAGGAATTCCGGTCGACTCGAAAGGATTCCGTTCCTGAAGACGAGTAGAAAAAAAGTCTAGCGGGACGGGAATCCTTTCATGATGAAAGGAATTCCGGTCTACTTGAAAGGAATCTTGTCGGCGGCGCTGGAAAAAAGTACTAAAAAAGTCTAGCTAGCTTTTAAGAGCAGCAATCATCAGTACTAATGTCATAAATGATATCAAAACATTTTTTTGTTGACAAGTGAATTTGTTTTTGTCAGATTTTCTGGTTTGAAGAATTTATTTTTTCCCTCTGCGTGTGAACGTAATCCTGTCACCAAGATCGGATTCTGTTCAAGTTTTCCTGTACTTGTAAACGCTGCATAAGGCGGATCTTAAACATGCACTGGACAGAAAGGGTTTCGCCAGATGACAGATTCGCCAGATGACAGTGCAACCCCTTATTACTGAAGTCATCAAGATCCGAAGCTGGAGGTATCTGGGCCATACAATCAGGATGGGAAGCACCAGACTCCCCAACGCTATCCTGCAGTGGCATCCGGAGAGATCCAGATGAAGAGGGCAACCGAAGAACACTCCTCGTCGTACACCAGTTGGATCTTCAGAATATCAACGCGTCTATCCAGCCCGAATGGGAAGATGTATGGGCAGTGGCCCTTATGAGAGACGACTGGCGGCTCTTCTTGTATG
The DNA here is from genome assembly GCA_023053575.1 of Branchinecta lynchi. NCBI lineage: Eukaryota > Metazoa > Arthropoda > Branchiopoda > Anostraca > Branchinectidae > Branchinecta > Branchinecta lynchi. The sequence continues at coordinate 2,911,975 of JAKZAP010000007.1, forward strand.
CCCTAAGCGCCTACGGAGGTGCAGGAGGAATTAAGGTCCAAGGTAAGGTAACAAAGTTGGTGACTTCATTGGAGAATGCTTCGAACCAACCAAAATCTTCTGTGACGTGCCTCACCGGTGCCGAATATGAGGATTTTCCGATTCTTGGGAGAATTTCGCGGTGTTTCAGGATCCCATATGTGTGCAGCTTGGACTCTTTGTCCCAGCTGTTTCGGCCGAGCGATTTCCTGCGAAATGATATGTTGCTTAGGTCAGTGTACAAAAAAAAACAACCAAGAGGACCACCCAAATAAAATCTGCTAAATCGGGGCAAAAAAGACCCACCCCACCCGGCTAGGGTCCTCAGATTTCATACCAGTCCCCCCCTGCCTCATCCTAAACCAAATGGTCGGCACCACTGAGACTCGAACCAGCGACCCTTCGCTTGTGAGTTCGGCGCGCTAACCCATTTGGCCAAAGAAAAGGAAAGTTCAGATTTCTTGTTGGTCCTGCCTGCTTCCATTCCTACGAAAATTCGGTCCTCGTGTCGAGTTGCATGCGATCACCACTAAGCGGCGATTTTCGAAGAGAAACATTCTTTTATGTCCCACTAGACCCTAGCTTCAACCCGAACACCTCCTTCAACTGAAAAGGCACGCTTGGAGTTGCTCGTCGACACGGTTGCCAAGAGCTCGACTCATGAAAGTGTCGCAATTGCTGACAAAAAGGTGCTTTTTGACACCTCAAATTTGTGTTTGTGCATTCCACAACACAACGCGCAAAATGCGAATAGATGGTAATTACTGAATTGGTAACAACATTTTTCAAAACATTTCTCAATTGTGAATTGGGGGATTGATACAATAGGCTATTTGTGGCCTGAGTTTTGGCTGGAGTGTCTGGCCTACCCCACAGAATAATAATCAAAATAATTGTTACATCACAGTTTTGCAACACAATTTAATCAGAAACTAGACCTACGTTGCCTGGGCAACGTGAAGTGTTGCAGCAACCTTTGTTCAGCTTCGCCGACAAAAGTGTTGCGAGAGCAACACTTTGGTTTTGTTTCGTCGCTAACGATTTAACGCTAAAGATGTCAACCGTATTAAGTTTAAAAATGGTTTGAGGTACGCACTTTGTATAGAAACTGGAAAGGTTATAGGCTATCATTACCATTTTGAGGCTACTTTCTCATTGTTGACACTGATAAACTTTGAAACGAATTTATTAATTTCAGATGCATTATGAACATATAATACATACACGAATAACATGAACTGTAAATGTATGACTGGAAACCAAGAACGGATTCCTATTTCCAAGTCTGCACCTATGAAAAACTTGGAACAGATATTTGTAATCATCAAATGGAACAGGGTGAAGAAGAAGTCCACCGAGTAGATTTTTGTAACCATTTACCGTGGAACAGGGTTCCGATGCCAGATGAAAATGTAAAGGCATATTTTTGCTGTTCCCCGAGGAGTTCCCCTTGATTCTCCGAGGAGTCGTCGTTGGAATCAAGGGGAACGGCGAAAATAGAGGGAGGGAGTCAGTACACGCGGTACGCAACGGGTACACACGATAATGTAAAACAATGAGGTAGTTTCGTAATAATTAATAGTGTCATCTAAGGTATTTTAATCCTGAAAAGTTACGGATAGCTTTATAATACCAACTAGATTATATAAAATATTGTTCCAAGTTTTCATCCGTCACGATGTCTACGATTGAAAAGGATAAAGTTCAACTGACTGCAAAGTCAATTTAGTCCCATCTTCCGATATTCTTTTGTTGTTGTTTTTAAAACGCTGAACAATGTAATTTGTCAACCCCTTGAAACTTTCAAACTGGTGGGTACGCCAGCTAGCAACAGTTGCTAACCCCTCATCGCTGAATATGATTGTCGCATAACTCTGATTATTACTTGCAAGTCCCTTGCCTATCTTACCATCGGGAACCAAACTGCTCTTACCATCGAACACACCGGAAACAAATAACAGGTACACCAACTAGCAAAAGCTGCAAACCCCTCATCACCAAAGATGATTACGAGCTAACAGTCGACTGTTGCTTACAAGTCCCATATTGTCTCACAACTTGTATCGCCTATGTTTGGTTTCAGTGTGTACCTTACTACTGAAGTTGTCAACCCATTGAAATTGTCAAACTGGTGCATTTCATGAAGGAATTTTTGTACCAAAAAATGGATAAGATATACTTTGATCAGCTGGTCAACGCCTATCGAGTGCCCTCGAAAAAAAATTCTACCTGTCTTAGTTGAAAAGTTGACTTTTTTGCCGTAGGCCAACTTTCTAACGTCACCACTTAGAAAGGAGCAAAGGATAAGCTCTAGTTTCTTTAGCAATGAGAGAACTTTTAAAGTTTGAGAGGTACGTCTGATACCATTTCTCTACCGCAAACCCAAGTGCAAAAAAACGAATGATAAACTCAGCTGAAACTGCGAACACACATGGATAGAAACAATAAATGGCAGCACTTTCGGACCCGTGGGAAAAAAACACTTTTTTGTTTCTGTAGATTTTTCTATTTATCACTCAAAGAAGATATGGGCTGTGGGGCCGGGTAACTGCCACATATATTTAACACTTATAGATTTTAGTCCATCTTCAATTTGAAACTGGTGCCTGCCTGCTTGCGTGCTAGAACGGAGCTTTCCACTCGAAAGCAGAAACATGGTTTGATGAAACGAAAGGTTCGCTACACAACTTCAGATAGTCCTCTCTGCTATGTAACTCCACTTCACTTCGCACACCGTAGGCTCTGGCTCGAGGAGAAGCAAAAACCATCCTTATTGGCCCCAGGCAAGAGTTCTACGGAGCTTTCCAAAATATAGTGTCATATTCATCAATCCGGCCTAAGGTCCACACTTACCGTAAAAGCCGCACAGGTTAGACCCTTACCAGTTACTAGGAATAAAATGAAATCGGAGTCATAGGAAAAAAAAAACAAAACAAAAAAAACGAGGACAAAACCAAAGTGTTGCTCCCGCAACACAATCAGCTTTAAACTGTTTTTGTGTATTAAATCCAAGTAAAGTACATGTTTTTGGGTGCGGTGATCCGTCACTTTAGTAAGGTAAATGAGAAAGCTCTTTTATGGCCTAAAAAGTGTCATGCGTAAGAAAAGGCGACACTTTCAGAGAAAAAGTGTCACGGTGGTGACCCAGAGACAAAAAGTGTCAAGAAACACAGAAATGTCACACTTGGTAACACTGCTCGTCGAACTGATTACTTTTGCCGAATCGGGCAGTGGGTCTTCTATTGCAAGGAAGAAACTCGCGATTGAGTTTCACTGCGTAACGGGCTATGAAGCGACATCAGCTTTATCAGGAATATGGTACAATACCTCGTCACGTCAGCGACGGAAGCAGAACGGGTCACTGGATAGCGCTTCTTTCGCGAGAACGACTTGAACACACTGTGTTCAAGTCGGCATTTGACAACCCTGTCAGGGTTGCCACATGTCGCACGATAGTGTGAATTGTCACTCTATTTTGCTCTTGTCACTCTTGTTCTACGTAGGACATAAAAATCACATGCACTCTATTTCAGAAAATTACCAAATTTGTAATTTTTGCAGCAAGGATTCCAACCGCAGAAGTGACTATTTCAAGTTTTTTTCATGAAAGTAGAATTAAGATGTGTCATTTTTACAGAGGCGTTTCCGACCAAAAGTGAACATTTCATAAAAATAAATTTCACTCCCAACTTGGGCCAAAAGTCACTCCCTAAATATTTTTGATGTGACAACCCTGCTAGTTGAACAAGGGACAGCGTAGTCGCCAATAAATACTTCCACTTCTCAGGGCAGAGACCACGCACGCTGGGACAAGATAGCCAAGAAGGGTGTATTTTAAAAATCATTTTTTGTCGAACAATTCAACCCTGTCACGATAACCCGAAAATTGGATAAGTCAGCTACATTTTATTAGAGTTATCTTTCGGCCCTTTTTGGCAAGGGTCCTCTTCAGGCTCAAGCTGGAAAATGAACTTGTGGACAAATAATTAAAGATTCTTCCATGGGTGAAGGAATACCTGTCAAAATACAGCCTGTGAAAAAGAGAGACCAATTACCGCAAAGTTCACGCCGGAATGGGTCTACAGCATCCACAGGTTCTCACAGACCCAAATCTTGGCAAATTTTGCATATAACTGGTCTCCCGACGAATAAGCTCCTCGGAACAATGATCAGGCGCACAAGACGTCATGTAAAGAGAACAAACGTGGCAAGCGTGATAATCATATGGCTGATTTTGCCTTGTTTCAGGCAAGCTTGGCCATGGCTTCAGAAGGAATCCTACCAGTAGATGTCATGATCGACGACAACGAAATCCTCAGCAGAACAAACTGCAGTTCTCCCACCCCATCCTTACCGAAGCTGTATGAACCGCCTAAGTAAATAAACACATTTTTGAGGGTCATTAACCTGTCGACGCAAGAAGATGTAGAAATAACCCCTAAAAGGCCCAATCTTGCCTGTTCTGCTTTTTATACTATTCTTAGCTCCCTTATGGAACTATGAGCTTTTGAAATCCCCACCTTTCGTCATCGTTTAATTTTTTACTCGCGACCTTCTAGCGTTTTTCAGCCTAGCCGAGTTTTACCAATCACGCAACGCAAACTTTGCCGGAAGCTTCAAGGTCTGCCGACAACTCTCGCACATGAGGATATCAGAAAGTTCAAAGTGTTTTTTTTTTCGTTTTGGAAGACATGGTAGCCCATCTGGTCTTCTGTTTTGGACTTATTCTGTTGTGCTTGGTTTTCCTACATTTTATCTACGGCGCGTTCAGTTTTCAAATATTATGCCTCCAGCCGCCACGTCGGAGAGCTAAGCCCTTGCTGCAGCACGACCCGACTATTCCTTAAAGTGCTCATCTTACCTATCAGACGGAAAGACATATACTATCGATGACTTACTCTACGTGCCGAAAAAGAATCGACGTGCACATAGCGAAAGAGCCGGAAGCGTCACCACAGCTGTCCACAACTTTTATTGTATGTATGTATGTATATATTTATTGCCCATCATAAATGTAAGAATACAACGCTGATGGAGTAATAAAGAAAGAAAAGAAAAGGAAAAGAAACGAGTAACTTCTGACAAATATAAATATAACAAATAATGGCAATCTCATACATGGGCAGACACATGGTCAATGAAGGACCATTTCGAAGGTGGTTACACCAGTAAGCTGCTTCCGATGTCTCTCGTTTCTTTTCTGTTTTTTTTTATTTTTTTTTTATTGGTTTAATAGGATTTAAATCGTCGTTCAGGCGACGTTTCTCGTTGTTAAAATACTTGTTCCGCAAATAGCGGAATGGTGGTGTTTTGCCGTCGTCCTTGTTTCTGGTTTTAACATAGCCTCCATAGATATCAAACTATCTTGTTCTACTGTAAGTAGTCTTGGTCAAGTTCTTGTTTTCGTTGGAAAATTTGTATCTTGTATTTTAGCGTCATCAAGTTTGAGCATGCTTATTATTTCAGCACAAGCTGATTGCGAATTGAGTTTGACTGCGAAAAATACAACCTTATTTTCACATAAGCGACATTTCGACAAGTTCGTTTTTTGGCCAAGATATCTTCAATTAAAATTTAGCTGACGATTCTATTTACCGTAGTGAAGCCTCAACAAGGTTTTTATTGTTCACATAGTCATCAAACAATCTGATTTTTACTGCAAATAGTCTTTCCTATAATGGTATAACTCTTACCTTACGTTGTTTTATGTTTTTCATCGTTTGCTTGAATGGAGAATTATATAAGGTGCACTTATCGCTATTATGGTGTTACTAATTTCCGTACCACGAACGCAAAAACTATTCAGCCTCTCCTGTTTGCTCGATATTTGTACCGTATCTTAGCCTTGTTAGATTTTTCCACATCCGCCACTGCGCAGCTGAACAGTTCGCTGAAGCTTCTCTCGCGAAGTGTGCTGGGCGGCGCTGCGACGGAGGCCCATTTTGGATGCATGGGAAGGATAGGTCTTCGCATTACTCTCTAGAGTTATTTTGCTCTCGTTTCAACACTTGTGGGTATTGGGGTCTAGTTCTGCCTTTGAGGGTCCGACCCCAACACCCACTCGGTTCAGAGACAAATGGGCCCAGATTGCCCAATGAATTCCTTGTACTTATAGATCCTAGGGCTTGGAAATTACTTTTAAAGTTACACCTCCCCCACCCACTCCGTTCATGGGCAATTGGGACCAGATCGCCCATTTTTTAATGTTCTTGACTTGACAATAATTGGAGGGCGACGAAATACCTTGTGGTTTTAGATCTTAGGGTTGGGAAAATACACATAGAGATAATCACCCTCCCCACTCCACGTTCATGGGCAAGTGGGCCCAAATCGCCCATGCGTTGAGTTTTGACCCGTGACTGGAATCAAACTGTAAGCTAGTATACTTGATGATACATAGGCCCCCCCCCCTATATATCCCCGTTCATTCATAGGCAGCTCGGCCCAGATTTCCCATGCGTTAAGTTCGTCTATGACAGGTCTCAAGTTCAACTCTTGTATACTTGTGGATATATATGCATATATGTGGATGTTGGTGTAATAGCAATAAATAAGACCAAGCGACATACTACTAACACAGGACTATTCTTTACTAAATATATACAATAATTTCATCCATTCGGTTGCTCGGGGCAATAGCACAGTCGACGGAAATGAAAGATGAGCTAAGTAAGATTGATCTCAATAAGGCCAGCACACCAAATGAAGTCCCGGCGAAGATTATCGTCCCCTGTGCAAAAGCATTGGCTGCTCCGCTTGCTGCTATATTCAACCAGTCTTTGATAGAAGGAATTTACCCGTCAGCTTTTAAACAAGCTTTCATCACCCCCATTCCAAAAACGTCGAACCCTACTGGCCTTACGGATTTGAGACCAATTTCTAAAACAATGATTTTTTCAAAGGTCTTTGAAGGTTTCTTATTTCGCTGGCTGTACAGTGACATAGAAGACTCTCTAGACATTCGACAATTTGGCTTTAGGCCTGGTCACAGCACAATCCATTATCTCGCACTCCTGCTTGACGACGTCCTTAAGCATCTTGAAAAGGCAAACTCTTACGTAGACCTCCTGATCGCCGACCTCATTAAAGCGTTTGACTACCTCGATCACGGAAAAGTTGTAATTGCTGCTATAGACATGGGTGCACGTAAATTCCTTGTTCGGATGATCGCTAGTTTTCTCACTGACCGATCACACTGTGTACAGCTCAACAATGAAGACATTTCACCGCCTGTTAGGATAACTTGTGGCGCACCACAAGGGACTCGTCTCGGGCCCTTGGCGTTTTTGATGGTAGTCAACAAACTCATGATGAATATAGGAAACCATTTAAAGTTTGCTGATGACCTCACACTTCCTCTTCTACGTGATATTCGAAGCAATGAAGATAGGATGCTCCATGACATGATCGCCAATCTCCATCAGCAATGCTCGGATGTCAAATTAGAAGTCAGCAACTCCAAAAGTCATGTCATGAGGATTAACTTCACTAAACAAGTACTTCAGACAGTCGAGTCTGAATCTTCGATGAAAACTGAAAATTCTGTTAAAATTCTTGGCATCATTCTGGATAATAACCTCCACTGGAAAAGTGGGAAAAATAGTGAAAAATAGCTGTGCCACCCTTCGTTCGTTTTCTTACCTGAAGCGGTTTGGGGTTCCACGACATGAACTAGTGACACTTTATAAAAATTATGTAAGGCCCATTTCAGAGTACGGCTGCCAAATTTGGCATCCTGGCTTAAGTAAAGCTCAGGATGCCGAAATTGAACGACTGCAGAAGAGAGCCTGCAGAATAATACTTGGTCACAATTACAAATCTTATAACGAAAGCCTTCAAATCCTCGATATCGAAAAACTGTCTGAAAGAAGACATAATCTTCTCATGCGTTTTGGCCACCAAATTTTGAATTCTCAACACCACAGGACCCTCCTTCCGGACTTCGTTACACCCTCTCATGGACCGAATACGCGAAGCAAGGACGACCCAAAACCCAAGATTGTTCCCCCACCTACGAAATCTTCCGAAAGATACCTAAATTCATTCGTTCCGTATTTTACCAAACATTTTAACTGTTCATGATTTATGTTCGTTTCTTATTTATTGTTTGTTAATTTGCGTCTTACTTGTATTGTAGTGAGTGTTTATTTTTCCGGCCCATGTTAGCCTAGTGCTATTAGGGTTCTAAATAAAATTGATTGATTGAAAAAAAAAAAAAAATGGCGGTTGAAATGACCAGAACGGCATTCTGCATTCTCACGAATTGCCTTTAAAAGTGGATTTTCGGAAACTTCTAACCTTGTAACATTCCGTCTCATAACATCAAAAGATTAAATTTCATTTTTCTAAAAACATTTGACTAGCGAGTAACGCCGATTGTATGAAAAGAGATGACGGAATGCATTGTTAAAACAAACTTTTAGTTTACGCATCGTCGTCTCGAGATAGTTATAAAAAAGTCGGAGACAGTATAGTTGTGTGCAATACGTCTTAAATAAAAGAACTCTGACCGACACCGACACCAAATGTCTTGGTTTTAACGCTGTTTGTATAAAAGATGTGATAAACATTTTTCTTTTACACTCCACGTTTGAGCGCTTGCGCACTTGTTACAGAAGCAGATCACGTCAAGCTCTTACACAATTTCAACCTTGGACAAATTACAACTTGGATTAGAAACTACAGTCTAGAGAGCTGCGTGAAATGTTTTGACTCTCTATGGTCTCCCTGCAGTCTTTATTATAATTTATAAAATGGTCCTTTACTGCATGGTACCGAAACCGTGGACGATCCAAATATGGGGGTAATCCGTCATTCATAGTGCTGCGATTTCGCGCAAAATTCTGCGTCATGCGACATGCGACACAAATCATGCGACAAGCAAAGCAGAACTTTGCGTTTTGTCGCAGTTTCGGATGCGTTGAAATATCTCAACTCATCCGACATAACGCATGCGATTTTTTGAGGGTAAGAAAAGAAAAAACAAATATTAGTTAATTTTCAAGACTAAAAATTGCTCTCTTTGTCTGACTGTAATCCTAGGATGGCTGAATGCAAAACATCTTCTGAATATACTTTTGTTAACCTGTTTTGAGCAAGATGACATATAAGGTTTGACTGAAAATTTCCTAATAAGTGGGTGGGTATTCAGATGGGTAATCTCCCAGCATCTTCAGAGGTCGTTTCGTCAAGGGCTTCTTTGTCCTTTTGCAGAATAATCTCGACGAAAAATTTCGTTTTCCTTTTGCGTCTGCGTGGTGGTGGGAACGTTCATGCGATTCTGTCGCACGTCTGAACATAACAAAAAAAATGGGTTGCATAAAAAGCAGCAGTGTGAATGTGGGGATAGGCAACATACAGCAAACAATAAATGTATTTCGACCCGTTCTCTCCGCAAAGGTTTGAATTTCCAATATTGCATCAGTTCCATCCTAACTACATTTGATTGATTTTGCTTTTATCCCAGTCGTACTATTTTCCAGACCTCCCTGAATGTCGAAAATAAAGATACTTTTTTGACGGCTTAGGCTGAGAGAGAAATAACAAACAATGCTCAAGTCTCAGATTTGTTTCTTTCATTCCTAGATCACCAGGAGAAACTCACTGATACACCAGCCACCGAGACAAAATATCGCAGTTTAGGGGGGGGGGGGGACCACAGGGTTTTTCCTCTTGTATAAACACTACCGGGAGAGTGTTTTCCAATTAAGTGGATAGAGCACTTAACACAATGCTGCGAGACGAGAATTAAGCGGCATTTCGAAACACTTGGCGCCGACAGCATGATTGATTTAATTGCGGACACCAACACCTCGAAGAACGCAGCGGCACTTTGCTTCGCTCTTTTTGTGAGATTATGAATGTAATAAGAATAATGATCAGTGCTTCTGTCTCTCAGCCACTTCGCCAAAAAAAAACGCGTTCATGTTCCGTAAATACCAAGCGGGTAGCTATACCTGGCAGTTTGTATAGCATCTGCTTTGCATTGCGCCACGGAGAGGTTGCAGCATTCCCCAGGAAAACGGAAAGAGGCCTGAACAAAATAATTTAACGTCGTGAAATCAATCAATCAAATCTAATTCCATAGATAGCTTTAAGCTAGAAGAGGTAAATCCTTTATTCTGACTATTTCTTGATTGTATAATCACATTTTTGTAGAAAAGTTTCATCAGACGTATCTTGATTCCTATTTTATTTAACCGCAAATTAGTTGAGAAGTTCGGCGTCCAAGATGTGATTCGCTCACTCGAGAAAACGTCACCGTCACTACACTACTATCTACATCTGGTCATCCTGGTCTTCGAGTACATGACGTTTTTCATCAATTTTTCAGGCCCAGTTAGTAATTATGTCTAAATTTTGTGTGTTTATACTGTTATTTATCGTGTGTTATTTCGCGTTATTCCCTTTACTCCGCTATCACATTCTGTATTTGGCGGGTTATAAATAAAATATATATATATATATTAGGAGCTTTTACACTGCACGTCACAACCGACCAATAGGATGCGAGATTTCGTTTTTGAGTTCAAACTTTGAAGCCTCTAGGCTCTCATTTAATAACACTGTCAAAAGTTTTATAAGATACAACACAAGGATGCGTGGTTTCAACAGATAACACTTAGGATGTTAGCTGTCAGGTTGTTACGCAGTAAAACGTTATAAATACAAGAAGAGTCGAAACACCGCCGAAAAAACATTGCTGACTTTTGTGTTAGTCATCATGATATAAAAGAATACCAAAGGTTTCGATGGGATCCCAAAAATTCAATATTTGGATGCAGACAATCGGGTACTCATTGAGCACTTTACTACTAAAATTTAGAAAAATATTAAGGCAAATAGTAATCATCTGAGAAGACCACGTTCAAATATGTATTCAGCATGTGTGTTTAGCCCTATATAATAATATAATAATAGTTATATATTATTATATAGGACTTCATAAAAATAATGTGAAGATAGTGGAGTAAAGAAAGAGGAAAGAAACAAATAAACAACTGAAGAAACACTAATACAACAAAATAAACACAAAAAATCAACAGAACAAACGGATGAGCCCGTGATATGGAGTAAGCCGTTCATACGCTTGTCCAGATAATTGTTTATGAAGCTCCTGGAGTTTTGCCGTAATATCAGGGCACTGTATTTTCGGATTATTCTACGATTTCGATACGATACAGGCAAATAAAGCAGGTATTTACAGTATTTGTAGTAACATGTACGTAGTTTACGTATGTCACTCTTTTCAATAAAAAAAAAGTCCCAGAAAGATAGAGTATAGAGTGATCGGAAAAAACTGAATACAAAGAAACCAAAGCCTTACGGTTATCCGTAGGCTGGTTTGACACAATCATAGAATATCCAAATTTAATCTTTTTACAAGCTTCAGATACTGCAGACTGGCGAAAGGACGAAGTATTTTTACAAACTGTTAAGCCAAGCCACCGTAAGTTTTCAACAGAGGGAATAGATGTATTTTTGATTTTAAGAGGAGAATTTGGTAGAGTACCGCTGAAACATGATTACTCGCATTTATCAAGGTTCAAAGTAAGTCCAATGTCAAGAAAACCTTTTTTAGTCCTTTGAACTGTACGAGAGAGGGAAGATTTGAATCTACTGATAAGGAGAATATCATCTGCGTATGCAACGTAAGAAACGTCAGTAAATCCCGTAAAATACGTCCTCGGGATCTTGGCAATAATCCCAGCAATACACATCTTGAAAATATGAGGTGACAACACCCCACCTTGACGTACACCACAATGGACTGCAATATTTTTTTTTACAGGAGATACCCATTTAGTTTTAAACGTAGGTGCGCATTGCTGTACCAATATATCAGGACAAAAATAATGGAAATATTAACACCATTTACAGAAAGTGAGTGCAGAGCTTGGCTATGAACAACGCTATCGAACGCCTTAGAAATATCTCATGCGTCATATCTACTTTGACGACTGTTCCTGCCTTACTTCCGCCAAATTTCCGGTTTCAGCCGGATTCCGGATGAGCTACTTTTCTTGCAAAAAACTGAACTTCAAAAACGGTTTCAGCATATCTTTTAACCATTATGTCGAACCTCTAATCAACTTCAGATAAAACTTCAACTTTTAACATTTTTTCGATTTCAGCCGGATTCGTGGCGAACTTACGTGTCCAGGTAGAAAACGCTTGTCACACACAAATTCAGTATGTCTTCTTAAACAAAATCGAATACCTACTGAAATTCAAATAAAACTTTTACTTATAACAAATTTTCCGGTTTCGGCCGGATTCCGGGCGATCTACTTGTCCGGCGAGAAAATAATTTTCATATTCGGCTTCAGCATGTCTTCTTACTCCTAATTGGACATCTAATCAACTTCACATTAAACCTTTATTTTGACAAATTTTCCGGTGTTGGCCGAATTCCAGGCGATCTACTTATCCGACGAGAAAATCATTTTCATATTCGGATTCTGCATGTCTCCTTACCCCTTAATTGGACATCTAATCAACTTCAGATAAGGTTTTTTCTTCTACCAAACTTTCCGGTTTGGCTGGATTCCAGATGAACAACTTGTCCGGCGAGAAAATGGTTTTCATATTCGTGTTCAGCATGTCGTCTTACCCCTTAATCGACTATCTCATTAGCTTTTAAAAATATTTTGTTCGCCTCTAAGTTTGAAAACCCTCCCCCTACCCTAAACATGCATCTATCGGGCCCATCTACGAACTCGACCTTCCCTTGACTTGAAGAATCTTTACACCAAGTTTCATCAAATCTCATTCTCTCCGAGAGTTATCGTGCTGACAGACGGACGGACATGTTCATTGCATAAAGTTTGCAAATTCGTAACAGATAACATCTAAAGTCTTGTCTGTTGAAACTACGCATCCTTGTGTTATCTGTTATGAAACTTCTGACAGTGCAAATACAATTCTCTTAAAAACTGGATCATAGAAACAAGAAAGAGCCAAATTAACGTTTCTGGCAAATCGCAGGGGGGCTGGAGGGGGGCACCGGAAATCTCGTGAAACCAAGAGAGTCGAGGGATCGGAACTTACCAAAGGCCAATTATTCAGTATCAACCTTTTAATGTTAAATTGTGTTATGCTCCCTCCGATGATCGTGAAGAAATCTCCGTTTTCGTCGGTTAGGGTACAATCTCTTCATATCGATAGTGTACTGAGCCCCGCAGAGACATGGGAAGTTTCGGAACTTTCAGAAGTTTCGCGAGAAGTCGTAGAAGTTTCGGGTTCAGTAGGTCTGGAATATCCGAGCAAGGACGCTCTGCCAGGAGGGGGTGACGGACGTTATTATTATATTTTATATGTGACCCATCACTGATCGAAGCCAAATAGGCAGAGCATAAAAAAGAAACAGGAAGAAATGAAATAGTTACTAAGCATGCTTAGAGCGTGTTCCACCCTTCTAACAATAGTTACTATTAGTTACTATTTCTGTTCCATCCTCACGAAAAGTTACTATTTGCTGACCATGCTCGGGAGCGTAGTAACTACGCATCTCTGTAACGTGATTGATCGGATTCGTCCGTGGCGTGAGATCCTGCTGGAAAATGGAAAAATCGTTCCAGCATTGACGGCAAAAAGCCATAATTCGTGACGTCATGCGCAGTAACTACGGTAAGTAGGATGGAACACGCTCTTAGAGTACGTTCACACACAGAATTTACGAATTTCCACCTGGGCTCCGAATTTTTTTTAAATTACAGATTTTTTGGGCTCCGAATTTTTTTTAGTGACGCAAATTTCGCATGCGAAGTCTTTTCGAACAGTGTGTGCACCATAACACACTTTTCTGGAGCAGATGGCTTTAGATGACATATAATAAAGTCTGCAAGGGTGGAGTCATTCCACTTTAAGAGAGCACAGTTCTTAAAGTTTAACTGGGAATTAAACTTAGTTGTGCATCGTTGACTTGACTACACTGAACTATTGATTCACCTAAGAAAGTAAGTAATTTATTTATAACCCGCCATTTTTAAAAATCGAAGTAAATGAATGAAAGTAAATCAGACACATAAACACACAGAAAAGACACTTAGTAATAACTTTCAGATATATATACAGTAATAAGGTGCGTATGTGGCCGAATTCCAAGTGCTTCTTCGTAACTTCCAATTTCCAACTCGCTTCCTTTCATGACTTGAAGAATGAAAATCTGTCAGTGTGAGTTATTTTTCGGCAACTGTTTACCGCTGCAGTTACTAATACTTCAAGCAAAGGGGTACGCCGTATAGAGGTACAACCGCTGCGAAAGAATAAGTTCCTCAGCTAAAACTGAAAATTCGTGGATAACAAAATAACGAAGTAACACGACTTTGTCGGGTCTTTATGCCTATCTAAGTCAATGTTTGATGGGTAATTAGACTGTCGTATCCCAGTCATATTCCGTTAAACTTTAATCACTTTGGAAGAACCTGAGTCAAGTTTCTCACGCCCTTCGGTTTCGTATCGGAGCAGTTAGCACACTTGATGCCTAAGAACAGGCACGTTCCTTGGTGGACTAATGGTTGCCCCCCACCCTCACTTAAAAACTTTCTCCGAGTAAGGATTACAATTAACTGCAGTATCTGGGATTAATCTTATCTCTACTGGTATAATATTAATCCAAATTAGAGATAATCTTATCTCATTCGAGACAAGATTAATCCCAGTAGCAAATACTGCAAGATTTTTTTTTTTTTTTACAGCGCCCATCTTTAACACTGGGGTTGGGTGACACCTTTTTTACAACCAGCTGTCATGGGGTAATAGATTTGCAGATTTTTAGTTATATTTCATTCCGAAGAACCCCAACTTTTTCAGGTGGGCAGTTTTACACGACACGCTGAAGTACACTGGAAAAAGTTTCTCCGAGTAAGGATTAAAATTAACTGCAATATTTACTACTGGGATTAATCTTATCTCAATTAATCCGAATTAGAGAAAATCTTTTCTCAGTAGAGACAACAATAATCCCAGTAGCAAGTACTGCAAGATTTTTCTTTTACAGAGTAGTTGTCTAGTTCAGAGGTGTTTCAAAGTTCACATTCAAGACTAAAACGGCGGGTTATAAATAAATTACTTACTTACTTACTTACTACCTCCAGTTTCTGTTCTGTTTTCTATAGCCGTCAAGAGAGATCTAGAAACAACTTCCTGAGCTTTGTCGTTTTTCCAGAAAACCGAAAAGGTTTGGATCAATTCACTTAATAGTTCTTCTCTTGTCCCGTCTCGAAATCTCGTTGCAAAGTTAAGACCAGACAATCGTTTTCTCGCATTCACAATGTTCACGAAGTCGCTTTTTTGTAAAAACTAATTTCCAATTACGAGTAAATCATCTAGCGATCCATTCCTATCCAGTCCACGTGATAAAAAGTTCAGCAGACCGTTCCAAGCCACGCCCATTATTAAACGATAACTTGCCCGACGAGTTTTGGGTCCGGATATCCACCGCACTGATTTGAGGATCATGGATCTAGACAAACGATATGTATGTATGTATGTATTGTACAAGGAAAGCCCAACGGGCCATGGCACAAAAATATAGCAAATCAGATTCTAACTACATATTCAACACACTTTCTGAAGACAAAACAAAGAAAACTAACTACAAAATTAAAAACACTTTCAAAGACAAAACAAAGAAGACAAAACAAAGAAAACTAACTACAAAATTAAAAACACTTTAAAGGAACAAATACCTGTGTCTCAGTCCCACCTGGACAAACAGTGCCAGATTTTTTTTAGTAGTAAAGGATCGACCACACATCAGACTATTTAGCCACTCCTCGTCGCCTTTCTGTCTCTGGAGCAGCTCCAACCTTAATCATTGAGTTCCTAGCAATATGACATGAAGTGGTCCACACTCTCGTCTGGCTCCCCACACACAGGGCACGAGCAAAGACCATCTACCGCACGCTCCCTTGCTCCCTCCCCAGGAATTTCCTTCCTGATCCCAACGGCAGAAAATTTCCCCTTCAACCCATATAAGATTTTTGCTCTTTTCTTTAAAATACACTACTTCACCCCACACTCTCTTCCACTGTGAATACGACTTGAGAGACAGCGACGCCGAGAACTCACCCGTCCACTATTTATTGACACTCAGGAATCCTTTGCACTTGTGAAGCTACTGTCCCAACCACCTTACCTTCCCCCAATCCAGGATTCCACAGACCTGATAGCCCGCAATTATTCAATACAGCCCTTACCTTACTCTGCCAAGCATCTTTCCTGTTATCATTCTAAGGTTGTCTGTATAATAATATGATAGGTCTATTAATATAATTGTGTCATGTCTTATACCATGTAGAATACAAGCTATTAAGGAAATATAGTACCTTATTTATTTACGATAGGTAGGTAAGTTTGCAGCATTTTTTTTCTTTATTAAGCGGGGTAGGACAAAAACTTTGGCGAAAACTCAGGCCGCAAAAGGACCACTATCTCAATCCCCCAACTAAACAACTGTTGGAAACACCCCTCTAACAACAGTAACTATCAGTTACTATTTTCATTCCAACCTCGTGTGCTTACCACGCTCGAGAGCGTCGTAACCACAAATCTCTGTGATGTGACTGGCATGATTAGACCGTGGCACGATATTTTGCTGAAAACAGAAAAATGCGTTCCAGCCCTGACGTCAAGAAGCCAGAACACGTGACGTCATGCGTAGTAACTACGGTAAGCAGGGTGGAAACACGCTCTTGTTATCGCGTTG
>JAKZAP010000007.1:2928803-3149070 GCA_023053575.1 Branchinecta lynchi
CCGGCCAAAACTGAAAAGTTTGTTAAAAGTAAAAGTTTTATTGATAGTTGATTAAATGTTTGATTTAGGGGTAGGAAGACATGCTGAACACGATGGTGAAAACCATTTTCTCTACGGACAAGTAGTTCGCCCAGAATCTGGCCCAACCCGGATAGTTTTGTTAAAATTAAAAGTTATATTTGGAGTTGATTAGATGTTCGATTTAGGGCAAGAAGACATGCTGAATACTCATGTGAAAACAATGTTCTTACCCGGACATGTAGTTCGACCGGAATCCGGCCAAAACCGGAAAATTGTTAAAAGTTGAAGTTTTATTTGTAGTTGATTTGATATCGGATTTAGGGTTAAGAAGAGATGCTGAATCCGTGTGTGACAATCATGTTTTACCCGGACATATAGTTCGACCGGAATCCGACTGGAGTCAGAAAATTTGTTTAAAGTTAAATTTTTATTTGAAGTTGATTAGATGTTAATTATTGGGCAAAGAAGATACCCTGAGTTCGTTTTTCAGCTTTCTTTTTCCGCCGGACAAGTAGTAGTTCGGCCGAAACTGGGAAATTGGCAGAAGTGGAACGAAGCTGTCGTCAAAACAGATATGAACAAATATGACTTATAGGGGTAAACACACATGCTGAATCCATATCTGAAGTTGGTCTTCTCAGATGATTAGCTATTTGGCCTTAATCTGTTTCTGAATATTAATGGTAAAAACGTTCAAGGAGTCTGGCGAAGACTGGATCTGGCGAAGACAAGACCCAGTTGTCTGGATCAAATATTGAATTTTTGGCATCCCATCGAAACCTTTGGTCTTGTTGTAAAAGCAAGAATGGAGAAGCCAGAGGAGCAGAAACGGTAATTTGTACGCGAATCGAGAATTCAGAACGGAGAATTCGGATCCAGAACGCAACTATTGTTCGAATATCATGTATCTTGACTTAAAGAACACGCCATTTGGCCCCAAGCCACGACTTGTGATGTGCTTTGAAATAAACTGAAAATTGAAATTTGAGTCTACTGTTTCGAACTGCTGTTCTCTATTTCCTTCTCTCGTTAGACACCAACCCTAGTTGCGTTTTTGATTGAAGTTTTGTTCGCCGTTCACTTAGCCGGTTGCTTAATTTCCGTTTTTGAACGCCGTCGAAGTTCACCGTTTGCTTAATTAGTGATTTTACGACTCCGGCGATCCTTGCCAGGTCGACGTTTCTTCGACGGTCAGAGTTTGAAGGACGAAGGAACCGTGACCGGCGACCAAAAACGGTATTTAAGCAGAGACCTTTGAGGTTGAAGGTAACTTCAAACTTCGATCAAAAACGCAACTCCTAATGACCTGCACTGATCAAGGCGACCACTTGAATACATTTGCCTCAGTAGCCTGAGGCTTTTGAATGGAATTACCCTAGGTTCACACAGAGCAAATCGCGGCGACGAACGAGATTTTTCAATCGCATCGACAGAAGATTTTTATCGCCTGAATGCTCACACTGAATTTTCGTCGTCAACAGAATTTAACACGAAATGTTGCTGTTGCGAGCATAAAATCGTACTGTCACCCAATTAAAATCCAAACATTGAAAATCGCCTGACGAAGCAACAGAAATCAGCAGTGTGAACGTCTTTGTGAACCTAGGGTTATACTTCTTTGTCTGGATCGGGGTTGAATTTTTGTCGAACCGGTTGTCGAACATTTGAAACTGTCGTGAACTGGTGTTATCTATTTCCTTCTCATATCGTATGACGCCGGACCTAATGATTCGGACTGGTCAAGGCGACCAGCTGAATATGTCCACGTCCGGTAGCTTGAGACTTTTGAATGTGATTATATTTCGTTTTCTGGATCGGGGTTGAACTTTAGTCGAACTGGTTGTCGAACAGTCGAAACTGTTGTGAACTGGTGTTATCTATTTCCTTCTCATATCGTATGACGCCGGACCTAATGATTCGGACTGGTCAAGGCGACCAGCTGAATATGTCCACGTCCGGTAGCTTGAGACTTTTGAATGTGATTATATTTCGTTTTCTGGATCGGGGTTGAACTTTAGTCGAACTGGTTGTCGAACAGTCGAAACTGTTGTGAACTGGTCTTATCTATCCCCCTATCGTATGACGCCGGACCTAATGATTCAGACTGGTCAAGGCGACCAGCTGAATGTATCCACCTCCGGTAGCTTGAGGCTTTTGAATGTGATTATATTTCATTTTCTGGATCGGGGTGGAACTTTAGTGGAACTGGTTGTCGAACAGTCGAAACTGTTGTGAACTGGTGTTATCTATCCCCTTATCGTATGACGCCGGACCTAATGATTCAGACTGGTCAAGGCGACCAGCTGAATGTATCCACCTCCGGTAGCTTGAGGCTTTTGAATGTGATTATATTTCATTTTCTGGATCGGGGTGGAACTTGTGTCGAACTGGTTGTCGAACAGTCGAAACTATTGTGAACTGGTGTTATCTATCCTCCTATCGTATGACGACGGACCTAATTATTCAGACTGGTCAAGGCGACCAGCTGAATGTATCCACCTCCGGTAGCTTGAGGCTTTTGAATGTGATTATATTTCATTTTCTGGATCGGGGTGGAACTTGTGTCGAACTGGTTGTCGAACAGTCGAAACTATTGTGAACTGGTGTTATCTATCCTCCTATCGTATGACGACGGACCTAATGATTCAGACTGGTCAAGGCGACCAGCTGAATGTATCCACCTCCGGTAGATTGAGGCTTTTGAATGTGATTATATTTCATTTTCAGGATCGGGGTTGAACTTGTGTCGAACTGGTTGTCGAACAGTCGAAACTATTGTGAACTGGTGTTATCTATCCTCCTGTCGTATGACGCCGGACCTAATGATTTGGACTGGTCAAGACGACCAGCTGAATGTGTTCACCTCGGTAGCTTGAGGCTTTGAATGTAATTATATTTCATTAAACAAATCCGGGAATGTGACTGAGCTATACATTCGCGTTCAGGTGGACACTGCTGGATAGCCTAGCTTCGCTCAAGATCACTTTTTGGTTGTCTGTCGGTCTGTCAGTCCACTGTTCTCGAGGTTATCTTTAGGTGTGTATATTGAGCGTGTTCCATCCTACTTACCGTAGTTACTACGCAAGACGTCACGAATTCTGGCTTTTTGCCGTCAAGGCTGGAACGATTTTTCTATTTTCCAGCAGAATCTCAGGCCAGGGGCGAACCCGACCAATCACGTTACAGAGATGCGTAGTTACTACGCTTACTACGCTCCCGAGCATGGTAAGCAAATAGTAACTATTCCGACAAGGTTGGAACGGTCAGCGTAGTAACTTTTCGTGAGGATGGAACGGAAATAGTAACTAATAGTAACTATTGTTAGAAGGGTGGAACACGCTCATTATGAGCGTGTTCCACCCTACTTACCGTAGTTACTACGCATGACGTCACAAATTCTTGTTTTTGCCGTCAAGGCTGGAACGATCTTTCTATTTTCCAGCGGGATATCATGCCACGGGCGAATCCGACCAATCACGTTACAGAGACGCGTAGTTACTACGCTTACCATGCTCCCGACCATGGTAAGCAAATAGTAACTATTAGTTACTATTCCGACAAGTTTGGAACGGTCAGCGTAGTAACTTTTCGTGAGGATGGAACGGAAATATTAACTAATAGTTACTATTGGTACGAGGGTGGAACACGCTCAATAAGACCCCATGGTTGGTCACCAAGAACCAGGGTGTACGAGTTACTTCAGGATACTTTGGGTTACTCAGGGTTACTTTGGGTTATATTGGGTTACTTTGAGATACTTTCCAGGGTGTACGAAATTACTTTTGGTGACCAACCCTGGATAAGACCATGGCCAAAACATGACAAATAAACACAAACAAACAAAAATAATACCTTCTATAAGCATATTTGACGGTGCAAAACGGATAATCAGCTACATCAGCTAAAATATAGCTGACTTATCCGTTTTGCACCGTCAAATATGATTCGCAGTCAGCTTGAAAAGATGAAATTCGCCCAAGTGCCATGTACCGATCACTTTTCGGTCCGTCTGTCGGTCTGTCAGTCCACTGTTCTCGAGGTTATCTTTAGGTATGTATAAGATAATATAAGATTTATTTACACAAAGAGCCAAAGACCATGGCAAATACATGACAAATGTGCATATTTGACGGTGCAAAACGGATAATCAGCTATATTATCTGTTTTGTGCAAAACGGATAATCAGCTACATTATCCGTTTTGCACCGTCAAATAAGATTCGCAGTCAGCTTGGGCTGATGGACTATCTGTACTTCCATAAGCACCTATCCCTATGTGCTAGCTACCCTGAGGAACCTCACCAACTGTTTAATACTCATAAGACAACTATTTCCCATAATCCTACATACCCATTCTTCATTCACCCCTCTCTCATTTACTCCAAAAATTTCTAACCTAAGTTCACTCAAATTTTCTCATTCACACAACTAATGTTTCAAATTCTCATCCATACTACCACAAATCGGACATGAGTAAGGACCGGACCGACCCTTTGCCCTCCCAATATACCGCCTTGATATTTGGAACGACGTCGTGTCTCAATGTCCCATTTCAAGTCCGGACTTGATCCGATGAATTTGTATGTGTCTGTGTGTGTGGGCGGGGGGGGGGGAGTGATTACGATTATACTTGGTGGGAGGAACACGCACTGACCCTAGGTATATCATTGACATAAATGGACCGGATTTTGGCTCTGTGTAGGTAGTTGGAAGGGGTTCCGCAATTCCTGTGATCCGGAATTAAAGGTAATTCCAGGTGGCCTAGGACGATCAAACTTGACAGGCATATCAGAGACCCGACCAGATTATCTTGGGAATAGTCAGATCCCCCGATCCGACCATCGGGGGAGGGGGGGGGGATGGAGGCCTGTTAAATCATGAATATTGAGGTATGTATAACTTTCGAACGGGTGATTGAATCTTAATGAAGGTTGATATTTGGAAAGTGCTCGTGTCTCAGATGTCCCATTTCAACTCCAGGCCAGATCCCATGAATTTGAAGAGTAGAGCAATCAGGAAGAAACTTGGTGGGAAGAACAAGCACAACAACTGTCCATGAATGTGACAAAACCGGACCGGATTCGAGCATTGGGGGGGGGGGGGTTGGGTCAAGAATTCCGGTGATAGAGAGTTAAGGTACTTCCAGATGTGCTAGGACGATGAAACTTGGCTGGAACATGAGGGACTCGAGAAGATTGGTTTAAAAACTGTTACTTCCCAGATCCAACCATCCCTTAAAGTACTCATCTTACCCACCGAGTACAAAAAATACTTTTGGCAAAATATACATTTTCAGTATCCCCATTAGCCCGTGATCATTTTTGCCTCAAGGTTTTTGCTTAGAAATGAACTACCAGCTCCATTAAATTACACATCTTAAAAGCAAATTTAAAGAAAAAACAAGAGCTGAAAGCTCATATAGCAGTTGTAAGATCAGTTAGCATGTTTGTCAGACAAGGTTGCAGTTGTCAAAGTCAGATCTCTCCCCCGCTATTCCTTTCTTCAAAAGACGGGATCGATCTAGTAAATATGGAATATTGTTCCACTCGCTGAAAACTATTTCAGAACAAAAGTTTATCATACTCTGGTTCCGATTCGCGTACGACTCAATCGAAGGTGGAAGCAAATGCTCTAGCTTTCATAATTCTGTGCTGCGCACAGAATTATTATGTGCTGCACAGAATTATGAACGCTATTTATGAACGCTATTGCTCCCATCATTAAAGTTTCGAAGGCGCCGTAGTGACATAATTAACACATTTCGGATAACTAAGGAGCAGATTCCAATTCATTTTTCAAGTTCAGTCACTACCCTACAACCCGCCAATACCCCTATAAACTGTACCCTCCAAAACTACATAAGAAGATTGGCCAGTGTTCATTCGTCCATAGGGTAACCGAACCGTGGAACAGTTTGCCAGCAGAAGTTGTTGACTCGGGCAGTATCCAAACGTTTAAGCGTGGTATAGTCGACACCCCATTTTGCTCAGTTGCTTTTGTAGTCTGAAAATTTGTTTACTTTTGTAGTGTATCAGTTTCTGTGTGTGAAGTATATGTAATTCGTTTGTACTTGTGTAAGTAATGGCGACAAGCTGAAAGCTTAACGCTAAATGTAACAATAAATAAATAAATAAATTATGAAAAACACGATCCCAGGTAAAAAGATTCAAGATTAAAGCCGCTTTCACACTGAAGCGTTGAGGCTTTCACATCGGGGATACGCAACCTCTGCGTCGCGCTTACGGTGACGCCACGCACAGCTTACGCAGACAAATAAAACACAACGCAAGAATACAACCAAGTTCTGTTCTTGCGTTGCATCGACGACTACGCAGCAGATTTTTCAGTGAAAAATGTAAGTTTTTGAAGAAAAACTGGAGAAAACCTACTCACGGTGAAGGTAATGTTGAAAGAAACGAGAATTCACTATACGCAACCGAGGAAGGAAAACGTAAATACTCATCCAGCGATAAAGCCTATCGCACAGGTGTGAACGATACGCTACGCAACATGTACGCAGCGCAAGATAAACGCATCGCAACGACGCGTCAATGTGAAAGCGGCTGAAAAGTAATGTATGAGTAGGCTATCGAATTTATATTTTTCTCTTTAGTAAACGAATAGAAAGAGCCTTCGAAAGAAGAAGAAGTATTAAAGAAAGTTTACCTTGGCACGAGCATTTGGTATCTCTCATACCCCACGGTGTTCTTTCCGTAATCGACCTGCTTCTGGCGTCGCTTCAAGACGGCCATGTCGGTCTCCCTCTCAAAATTTGAGGTCCTGGCGCCCGACGTAGCAGAAGAATCTCCAGTTGAATGCCTAGAAATGGAATTTTTTCCTGAAGATTTAGCATTAGACATGTCGGGCCTTTAGTATGGTGTGTTTTTTCTTTAAGTTTTTTGTTATTGATAGTAAGTAGTGATTCTGGTTGAAAATGTGTTTTCTGGTTAGGCGTCCCAGACCGGGTAAGTCAAGCTCCTTTCTTTCCTTCTTTCGTTTATATTTTGTTGAAGTTTTTGTTGTTGTTGATGTTTTGTTTCGAGGGTAATTAGTCCCTTACAGGTTCGCCTCTGGGCGTTGAAGATTCCAGTTTTTGTTTAATAAACCCTTCATTCATTCATTCTAAATTGCCAGTGAATCACTATTCCCTCGGTCGGTCGGGTTGATCACGAGTTAGGACTGCTACAACAAAAATAACGTCTACAAATCCGAACACGATCCTGAGTTTAAGGAGAGGCTATAGAATTCCCAGAGGAACCATTCTCCAGGACAGGAGGGGGGGGGGGGGGGGTCAGAATTCTCAAAGGAACACATTCAGTCTCAAATATAATAAAACGAAGATATTACTCAAACCAAGCTGTTGCGTTACTTAAAAGGTTAAGCTGAAGTTAACTACTTGCACAAAGCACATTCAACAAGGTTCTGACAGGCCTTCTCCGGGAATGAACGATATTACGCTGTGAAATACCCTGATATACTGATGTTTCCTAGAGAGTAAGTAAGTAATTAAGTAATATATTTGTAACCCACCATTTCGAAAAAGCGGTGTAAATGAAAGAGAATAAATAAAACACATAAAGACACAGACAAATACACTAATTTCAATCTTCGGCCAGGAAGCAGTGGAGAAGTTCGTCTGCTGGTTGGGATCGGTTATCAATGATTTTTTTTTAGAGACGAAGAAACAACCAAAAGGGTAACACTTGCATCTTGAATTTTGACTTCTCCGTCAATGTATGGTTATGGCATAATATAAAATAACATGATCTCATCTTTTTAATCTCCTTCTTTCGAAGAACATGAGTGACACCAGAACGAGATAGTATAGAAGGAGCGCAGAATGTGCTGTACAATTTTCCCAAAGCTTTACGATAATAGCGCCTCCGGGTGGGAACGATGCGCCCATAGGCGAAGATTTGAATGTTATGCCAAGCCATCGTAGGGTGACGTTTTTGACGGTATAATTGCCCACATGCAGCTGATCCTCCTTCAGTACCTGGAATAACGCACAAGGGAGCTTCTACTCGTACTTGACCATTCTTATCTGTGATTAATCTCTGCTTTCATGAATTGAAGTCGCTACACTGGGCTCCCACGAGCACGAACGCGGAGTCTCTACCCCGCTCACATCGCCTTCAGCTTGTCGTCAAGAATCTTGGCAGGTCTTCAGGGGAAAACTAGAGTTCACATTCATCACCTTTAGCAGGCTATTTTTTATTGCTCTGCACCACACCCAGGGACCTAACACAAGTACATAATTATCATAAAGAATGTAGTCATGTTTATTTAAATTGTTTTGTTTAGTGTTTTCATATGTGTATTTTACTGATACTCCGCTGTTATTCAAAAAGCGGGTCAGAAATAACTAAACAAAAAAAATACGGAAAACGTCGAGAATAAGGGTGTTGACTAAACTTTAGCCGATTATCTATGGGTCGTGATGTCACATGAAAAGTCTATATTTTCTATTTACTAACGGAACTAATTGTGCATAGATCGGTTTATAAGTGCAAACGCATACAGCGCCTCGCTGGCCGCTCGGCTCTATATTTATAGATACAAATATGTATTCTGCAACATTAATTTAATCGAATTTTCCTATTTCTTGCACGACGTCATGAAAACGTCACGGGCCGTAAATAATCGGCTAAAGTTTAGTCAATACCAGAACAAGGGGACTGCCCCCCAAGGCGGTGTTCAAGAAAAGAAAAAAAAACAAAAAAATCAGGTAACGGAACTGTTCTGTAAAGGTCATGGACCAATTGTTTTTAATTAATTTTACATTTTATTATTTACAAACAAAAATCATAAACTAGAACGAAATATAAGCCTTTTTTTTTCAAAATCAGTTTTCATCCCATCACTAAACTCAATATAGATCTAAGAAATTCTTATTAACCATCGTTTTCGAACTCAAAACACCGGCAACTCTCAAAATCGACTACCCACCGAATCAGAAACGGAGTCCCTTTCGATGATTATAATCGGAGCATTACCTCTCTGCGGGGACCCGCGAGAATATGGGGAGTGAGTACCTAGGGCAAACAAAACCCGGGGCTCCTCAAAGGGAGACCCCGGGGAACGGCGAGAATGCGCCTTATCCCAGTCCCGGCTAGGCTCTGCCAAACGTTTGGTGTATCACCAAATCAGAATCAGAACACCTTTTATATTAGGATAGGTTCAAGGGTCCCCGCACTTGACATGCAAAAGGTATGCAGCGTTTGACTCAGGCTATTTGCGGCGAGCATACTCAACAGTAGGATTAGCCTATCCAAAAATCAGGAATTTATGGTACAGTCTATCATGCAGGTGTCGTTTTTTGCCAATTTTCGAACTTACCGGCTTTTGACGCGCGAGGCACCTGATGCGGGTATACTACCAGTTTGTTCTTCCACAGTCATATCATACCATGACTGGTTGCCACCGGCTGAAACGATAAATCTAGGTTCAAGCAAACAGTTAACTAAAACCCTAATATACTTAGATAGAAGGTAAAATTTGAACAGTCAAATTTTAAATTAATTATATTTGAAAATAATTGTAAATATGTTAATATAATTTTAATGAGAAATTAGTAATAATTTGGTTTTAAATTTTGATATTTGGTTTGTTTTTTAACGAAAAACATTCAAAGTTGTATTTTGGGTTTGTTTAGAAAGATGAAATGATATTTAAAAATTGTGTGTGTGTGTGTGTGGGATGATTTCAGGGTGTTCTATTACCAATGTTTTTTTTTTGTAATAATAGAGTACACTGAAATCATTTTGTTTGTTTATGGGAAAATTTAAATAGAATTTTTGATTTAGTGTAAAGTTTTAAAGTTAGGTTGGTGTGTTTGTTTTTTATTGTAAAAGAATTAGATTCTTGTTTTCGTTTTTTGATGTAGGTCTTTTTGCCACCACAGTAGACGTGCCCTATGGCGGAAGGGCACCTCTCGGCGTGGGCTGTGCTCTTATGTTTTGTTTTGTGTTCGGTTAGTGTGTGTTTGACTCGTTTTCATGTTACAATAATCATTTTGAATGCTTTTCATTGATTTTTAATAGTTTTTTTGTTTTTGTTAATATTAAGGTAAATGTTAAGTTATGAATATTTTTAAAGAAGATAATATAATTTTAAAGTAAAAATAGAAAGGGTAAGTGCCACACTTGTGTCACTGCGTGGAGGAGGAGAAAAAAAAGAAAAAAAAAAGGAAAGAAGGTAACTGCATTACCGCTATGCTCAAAAGAGCTGGGATAGTATAACAAGTTTGCATTTTTGTTTCGTATGAGTCAACACGGCTTATTTGCTTTCAAATAAAAGACCGCCAGAAACAGTGGGTCGCGTGATTCAAAAACTGTAAAAAATGGTCACGATGGTCCCGAAACAGACTGATCACTGCTCGTTTCCCGATGAAATTCGTTTAGCCTGCTTAGTAGTATGGTAGTAGTACGAAAACGTTGCATGTAATACTATATAACAGCAAATAATACTATCATTTAATGTGCCTCAGACTGGTCCAATCTTATGTAGTAGTATCCAGTAGCATCCTGTCTCGCCATATTAGTATCCGGTCTTGCTAGTAGTAGCATATAGTAGTATGCAATAACACGGTGGCCTTGAAGTAGAAGCATGTAGTATCATCGTTAGTACTCCACGCTACTTTTTCGTACTACTTCATAGTACTATTTTGAGATAAAATTTTCATCGGGTTTACTCCCATGACTGAGCCTTCAGTATAAGCCACGAATTATGAATTAAAAACATGATGAGTGCATATGACCTAGGTTGCTTTGGTTGTTTTGTAATACGCTGCTTTTCTATAATTTCATTCTCGGCAAGGTGTGTTAATCAATTTTACCGATAACATAGTTCAGTCGTCATACAGATCTAATGACAAACTGCACAATAAAACAAGTACGCAAGCGCTCAAACGTGTAGTGTGCAAGTATGAATCGAGTCCCCTTTTTTACTTTCACTTGCACAACTTGCATCCAAAATGATATCACGACCGTCACACCCTATAAACCTACCAACTGTTTCACGCAGCCATCAGATAACTTTGTTTTCTAAAGCACTTACAGGGGAGTAGGTGTTCAGAAATGAAACGTGAGTAGGCTAATAATAACTAAGTTTGTTCCGTATATTATAAAAATACAAATTTTTGGTATATATTTTTTTTTCGGTGTGAGATAGAGTGAGAAGTGTGATGGCATCCGTTTCTTCTGGGTTTGTTTGTTTATCCCGTTTGTCGCCCGGCTTTCGAGCCAGTCTCCCTGCTGGGGACGTTATGTGAATATTGTTAAATATGTATGTTTAAATAATAAAAGAACTTGAACTTTATTAATGGTTCCACAATTACCAACCATGAATTACTTAGCTCTTAGTTCATTGATTTTATCTTCCTCTTGCCTGACCATTACATTTGTTTGTTTGTTCAGTGTGTTTTTGTTATATTGTGGCCCATGTTGGCCTTATTTGAAATAAAATAAATAAATAAATAAATATAACCCCTAGAATAAAGCCATATAGCCTACTGTCAACTGTCACCAAAAATACAAACCTATCCTCACACGTGAGAACACATGCCAGATTAACCAAGACGAAAACAAGTAACTTGCAAGAGCAAAAAGACGGAGACCTTTAAACTTTGCCCCACGACTTTCCAACGCCGTTGCGAGGGAACTGGCGTAGGAGCAAATTATGGTCTAGACATTCGTATTTGATTTTAATACATAGGAGATCATTGTAGAGGGAGGGGGGTGGGGGGGGGGAGACAAGAACTTTATCTAGTACACTTCACTAGTGATACTTCACTTCCAAACGGTTTGTCTAGACACAGTACGCCTAAGTACATGGATTCATCGTCATAAACTCGAACTGCTGTCAAGATGTGATCTCTCTGAGAAATCTGGACCCAGTTGCACCTGAACCGGGATGGTGTAGCGGGTGGACCCGAAAAGGCATATCAAGATCACAATGGCAATAGCTTTCCATAATTAAACTTAGCCCCTGTCATTGTTGACAGCTCAACAAAAGTGAAAACTGAAACAGTTTTTTTTTTATTCATTTTCTAGCTTTTAGCTATTCGGATTAAACTTGATTGATTGAAAAAAAAAAAACAAGAAACCGAAAAGCGACTAGCTGCCAAAATAGTGAGATGTTCATAAGTGAATGCTCCACTACAACACAAGGCAGACTTGGATTGAAAGTGAAAATTTGTCAGTAACTACAAGGCTTGCTTCAGAGCAATAAGAGCAATGCTTCTGTGCCAGAAATATAGAACACTATATTAGCAGGTATTCTTTTTGTCTACTATGTTCTTCTTCATCTAAAGAAGGTTTCCTTATCACTGGCGCATGCGTTATACCTACTTTGCCATTAAAATGAAGCGCATAGGCAAATGCAATA
The DNA here is from genome assembly GCA_023053575.1 of Branchinecta lynchi. Classification (NCBI taxonomy): domain Eukaryota; kingdom Metazoa; phylum Arthropoda; class Branchiopoda; order Anostraca; family Branchinectidae; genus Branchinecta; species Branchinecta lynchi. Next base: position 2,941,211 of record JAKZAP010000007.1, read on the forward strand.
CAGCATTCAATAGGAAACAGAAACTTACTTGAGGTGTTTAAGGATGAGATCACACTGTCATCTAGACAATCTGCGTTCCGCTTTTTCCCTGAGTTCAGGACTAACTTGTTTCTCATGTCTTTGACAGGAGTACTGTTTTCATCGAGAACAATACTTGTATGTTTTTTACCAGACGACCTGAGACTCCTTGTACCTGATGATTCTTCCATGGTTGACGACATCTTTCACCTGATCTTCTGGTCTGAAAAAAAAGGATACATATCCAATTCGATGGTGTGGTTTCTCCAAGTGTGCTTTATATCTCCTCCTGTTGACTATTCTTAGCAGAGCAGAGGGATGTTAGTTAGCTAATTATCCAATCTAGAGAATGTTATGCACTGAGCTGAGTGCTAACGGAACTTTAAGTAAATTAAAGACACATTAAAGACAGAAACTTTTATTTTATTTCTCTCATTTTTGCTTGGTTGCTTTGGCACCCTTTTACACCCAGGTTACATGGTGTAATAGTTATGCATTGCTTTCATGAGCATCCAATGTATCTCAACAGAAGAATATAATATAAAAAAAAAGAAAATCGAAATTACATCAGGATAGAAGAAAGCTGAAACACGTGCTGGTATTAAGTTATTTATTTACTGTTTGGCTGTTTTAGAGGCAAAACCAAAGCAAAGGTGGTCAAAATGTTTAGACAAGTGTTCAAACAAGCATACCTCTAGGCTCTACCGTATCAATGAGTGGGCCAGAACTTTGTTTGTTTATTCCAATTGAAGAATCATTTTGAAATTAAACCAAGGGTTAGGAAATTCTGATTGCACATATATTTGTTTCATCAACCACATACTGTGACTCGGATATGACTGGGAAAGATTTAGAACTGGCAGTTCCAGTTAGCCTGTGACTTCACTTTCTCTGTTGGCTAGCCTAGCCAAAAATGAGGGATTTCAGCCAGACTAGAAACCCCTCCTGTAAGCCTACTGTAGATCTGTTTATGACTCGATGACATTTTGCCACTAGACAACTTACCACATTGATAACTGAGAATGGGCAAGTTGCCACACAGACATGTTGCCTAACTGATAACTTGCCAGTTCGCCAAAGGGATGACTTGCTGCAGTGTCATTCCGTCACGCAACAAACTGGCCACTAGCCGCAAAATTAATGTTTTAGGTAAATATAAAACGTAGAACATTGCTGATTTGATGCCAACTGATTGGATCAATTCACCCCAGTCTTAGTCACTGCCTGAAATGTTTCAAGACCAAAGATCTGAGAAAGGCACTGGAAAGGCAGAATATATATGTGAATTTTCACTGGTTGATTTCTGAGCATGACTCAAACCATCAATATTTTATAGGGTCAGATGATCCAGCATTTGGCATAGTGTATCCAGCGTTCGGCATAGGGTAGGGGAGCTCGGGGTTGGAGCGAGCACATGTTTGGTCTGGACACCCGCAAAACAAATATTAAATGTTGTCGCTAAAATCTGAATAAAATACTTCTAGTGATCATACTTTGTACCCAAGCTTCATGGTCCTTGCTTTTCTGGTTTTTAAAATAAGTTGAAAAAGCGATTTTCTTGAGGTAAAAGTTTTTAAACGGGAACCGGGAGCCGTACTTTCTGTCCTACGGGCTACGGATTCGGTAGTTCTTACGGAAACCAAACCATATGAGCTGCGATTCCGAAATCTGACGTCATTGACTAACAGAAACTTGTATGTGCGAAACTTGTATGCTCCCGTTCCGGTAGTGATGGATATAGCTCACCGAAACTTCATCGTCCGGTAGTCTCACGGAATTATGTACTCAGAAGCTAGGGAGCCGGTAGGTGATACCAGAAACTATATAACTGAAGCTCGTGTTCCGGTAATTTCTACATGGATTATAGAACTCATGGAGTAGTTTGGATGGGAGCTAGGATGCCAGGATTTTCACTAACTCGGAGAAAATAACATGGGAAAAAATTGACTACCGCAACCCATATATTGAGAGCTAAGGCACCAGTAGCAACAACTATTTGATTGAAAATGACCAGCTCACGGACACAAATGGCAATGGGCTAGGGTTCCGGTAGTGCCAAAAAATTTCTGAATTCACGGACCCATGTCAGTGCAGAGTATGAAACCGGAAGTGAATATTTTTAACTCACGGAACCCAACTCCTGCAGGCTAGGGTTCCGATAGTGCCAAAAATTAAAACTACAAATTCAGGGACACGTATCAATATGGACTTTGAGTCCGGTACAGCCTTGGTACAGCTCACGGAATCCAACTTCCATGGGCTAGGGCTCCAGTAGTGTGTGATACTTTTTAACATTTCTTACCCCATGAGTTGATAATATTTGCTACCGCAATCTTAAGTCCATATTGACATGGCTCCTTGAGTTCATTTTTTTGCACTACTGGAATCTTAGCCCATGGGAGTTGGGTGCCGTGAGTTGAAAAAATCCACTCCAGTTGAAGTTGAAAATATTCACTCCTGGACTCCTAGTCCGCAATAACATGGGTCCTGAGTTCAAAAATATTAATATTGTGGCACTACCGGAACCCTAGTCCTCGGAGAGGGGAGAGGGGTTCCGTGAGTTAATAATATTTGCTACCCGAATCCAAGTTCGTATTGACGAAGTGTCTGCGAGTTCGTAGCTTCCAGTTTTGGCACTACCGGAACCCTAGCCAATAGCCATCTGTTTCCGTGAGCTGGTAATTTTCAACCAAATAACTGTTGCTACCGGTAACTTAGCTCTCAATATATGGGTTCCCGTAGTGGATTTTTTCCAATGTTATGTTCTTCAAGTTAGTGAAAATATTGGAATTTTAGCTCTCATCCAAACTATTCTGAGTTCTATATTCCACTACCGGCTCCCTAGGTTCTGAGTATATAATTCCGTGAGACTACAGGACGAGAAGCTGGTGCGACGAAGTTACCGTGAGCTCTTTCCACTTACTACCGGAACGGGAGCCAGCACATACAAGTTTCCGTTAGTCAATGACGTCAGATCCCGGAATCGCAGCTCATATAGTTTGGTTTCCGTGAGAACTACCGGTTCCGTAGCCCGTGGGATATAAAGTACGGCTCCAGGTTCACTAGACAATGCCTTTTCGGAAAGGGTCAGACTGAAGTGCTTTGCCAACTTCCAGCAAATGTCTCACATTTTCTGTATTCGTCGTGAACAAAGTCAGACGGTGGCCCTTAATTTCGTTTGGGATCCGAAAAGACGTATTTTGATCATACAGGATAAAATTGCCGGTGGCACCTTTTGTGCTTGGTTCTATTTAATCTACATTAGCGTCATTTAATTCTTGTTTTAGACTTGAAATTTCGGGGCTCGGGTCACACTAAATCTAGATTTTGTGTTGGGGGGAAGTAGTGTTTGCCAGGAAAAGTCATGGTATACCTAAGAAATTTGGCTTGCGGCGCTCAGTTTTATTCTTTCTGATATACAGATATTAGGAACTGGTGTAGGGCGGGCCATTGCGGAAGCGAATTCCTTTTGATACAAACGATGTTCAGCTTAAGTTTCATGTGATCATGAATCGTGAGCCTTGTCATACATTTGTCTGAGATTTGAGGTAGTCACCTGTCAATCCCAATCCCTTCAAACCGCCCCTGAGCTCGTAAATAAGACTAGGCTTCTTCCGTCTTCAACGCTTGCAGGTATCGCATTTTTTATTACTAAATTATTTTGCAACGAAAAGCAAAAATGGGTACATCCCGCCCCCCTCGAGTTTTGGCTAGTGACGCCCCTGGCTACAGTACTATCTTTTCCAATTTTTTACATATTTAAAGAAAGTCTAGTAAAAAATAGAACATTAAAAATAATGTCCGAACCAATCCGGGGCCTGTCCGAATCAACCACATGGGTAGGCCAACGGGGTTGGTTTAGATGAGAAACAGAAACAAAAATTACTTAAAAACCTGATGCCGAAAAATCTAAAAACATTACCAGCTATTCTCTCAGACATTCTACACGTTTGACAAAAAAAACATGTAAATCGGCCAAAAAACGGTAGCGTAGCGAAAAAAGGAAAATTAGTGTCTGGATCAACCCCAACCTCCCATATACCAAATGCCAGATATACCTGGACATACCTAGCTTTTGACATAGGCAGGGCATAGGCTGTACCAAAATAAGTAGTTTGTGGTAGACTGCACTGAGCCAGCATTGCATATTATTATTCGCTGCATCAAACAATTTTGTTTGAAAAAAGAGTAAATGTACTGATGCTATGAATGTGGTAAGATGTCTCTTAAGTAGTGAACTGAAAGACAAAAATGCTCCTCAGCTGGGATTTGAACCCAGGAACCTCTGCTTACAAGGCAGGCTCTACCATTTGAGCTACCAAGGGGCTTGTGAATAGAGTTCGCAAACCACTACAATAGTCTGGTATAAGCCGGCCATCGGAACAGTGATCCTGCCTGAAGGAAAATTCATCTAACCAGTTCAGATGAACCTACCAGATATCGCGAAAACCAGTCTCCGTCATTGCTTGATCTCGTTCTAACCAGTAACCTGGACTGGGTGCTCTCCACCACACTTCTACCTGCCATTGGTGCTAGTGACCACATCTGCATTGAAAATACAGTACTCCTGAATCAGATACCTAACAATAAAACTAAGAAGACATTTATTGATTACAGAAGTATTCGTAATGACCTTGCTGATTGTGCTTGGGATGAAATTTTAAGTGATGATGTAGAACTTTCTTGGGTGAATTTCAAAAATATTCTTCTAGAGACAGAACCAAAGTACACCAATGAACGATGGGTTGAACGACCAAAAACCTTGCCATATTTACCTTCTCAAGTAAAAAGTGGTATTAAAAAGAAAAAAAAGGCCTGGTCAAGATACACCAAATGCAAATGCCAGTCTCACTATGATGAATTCAAAAAGTGTCGGAACAAACTAAGAAACCAGACCAGGAAGTTAGTGGCTGATTTTGAGGATTCAATTGCGTGTGATGCTAAACAAAACCCCAAAAAGTTTTGGCACTATGTGTCATCTAGCAATCCTAACAGACGTTCCATTCCTCCCCTAGAAAAATCTGACGGCACTACTGCCCGAGATTCCAAAGAGATAGCAAATTGTTTGAGTGACTGCTTCAGTACTAATTTCAACCACAATTCTGCCCCACTGCCACCCCCCATCATGGAAAACCTCCCAATTGAATTTGAAATGCCACCCATCCTGATCTCAATGGAAGACGTACTGAAACGTTTGACTACCCTTGACACATCAAAAGCCAAAGGCCCAGATGGTATTCATCCAAGACTCCTTAAGGAAACGGCAGCATGTATAACCTACCCTCTAACCAAGATTTTTCAGACCTCCATGGCAAGCAAGTCTGTTCCATTGGACTGGAAGTCAGCCAACATTATGCCAGTCTTCAAGAAAGGGCAAAAAAGTCAGGCCCAGAACTACCGACCTATAAGTCTTACATCTGTGCCTTCAAAAGTCATGGAAGGAATCATCAATGATGCAATCATTAACCACCTTGACAAGAATAAACTATTGTATGGAGGACAGCATGGTTTCAGAAAAGGTCGGTCAGTTGAGACCAATCTTGTTCAGTCTTATGACATAGTAACCAAACTCATTGATGAGGGGCTTCCAGTGGATCTTATTTTGCTTGACCAGGCCAAGGCATTCGATAAGGTTGTTCATGCTTACCTTCTTTATAAACTGTCCAGTTATCAATTACATCCTGATGTTGTAGAATGGATAGAGTCTTTCTTGACTGGACGTACACAGAGGGTGATGATTTACAATAGTCATGGCTCACAATCCTTCTCCGACCCAAGCCCAGTATTGAGTGGCGTTCCTCAAGGCACCAAGCTTGGGCCAACGTTATTCAGCATCTATATAAATGATTGTCCCTCTGTTGTACATAACACCCTTACACTCTTTGCTGATGACTCAAAACTCTTCGGTCCTGTTGCCAACAACAAACAAACATCTGAACTGCAAGCTGACCTTGATGCTCTTTCCAACTGGTCATCTCTGTGGCTTTTGGAGTTCAATGCTGCGAAGTGTAAAGTACTTCACCTTGGACCTAAGAACCCTCAACATACGTACACCATGTCAAATGGATCCAAAAACCACATTGACATAGAAAGTGTGGAGGAGGAAAGGGACCTTGGTGTCACAATTGACAACCAGTTTAAATTTCATCCCCACACTCGCCACCAAGTTGCTAAAGGAAACAGAGCACTTGGACTTGTCAAAAGGACCATCACCTCTAGGAAGCCTGTGATCATTAAGAAGCTTTATACTGCGCTTGTGAGACCCCACCTTGAGTACGGCATGATTGTTGCATCACCCCACCACAAAATGGATGCCAAAGCCCTAGAGGGAGTGCAAAGAAGAGCCACTAAGATGTCACCACAATTAAAAGCCCTAGAATACCACGAACGGTTGAGGGTACTGAAGCTTCCCAGCCTCTCGTATCGACGTAAACGCGGCGACGTCCTGATGGTAAAAAAGCTGTTAGACTCCGACATTATTCCTGGGGTATTCGAGAGCTCCCAATCAAAGTCGACGAGAGGCCATTCCAAGAAGCTCCAACTGACCAGCTGTAAACGACGCGAGCGGCACAGTTTTTTCTCTGTACGGAGTGTTCCACTCTGGAACAGCCTTTCCGAAAAAACTATCAACGCTGCTACCCTGGATGGCTTCAAGAAAGGCGTGGACGAGGACTGGCGAAATGCTGAATGTCGGCTGCACTGGGATTCCAGTGAGCCGATGTGACAACAAGATTTATCAACCAATCAATGCCGGCTTCACTGGAGTGCCAGTGAGCCGATGTTACAACAACGATCTGACAATCAAGCCGCCAACCAGCGAGAGACTCTACAGGAGGCTAACACCACCTTATCTCGCTGGAAGTGCGATTTAAGGTAATTTAAGGTAATGTCACGGAAATTAATAATAATATATAGATGGCACTTTACACAAGGGACTTGTACTGTGACCAATAAACCAGAAACTTTTTTTCCTAATATAATTTAGAAGTCTAGGACTCCATTGTCGGAGCCAAGGCGGGTCTCATAGTGAAAACCAAATAAAACCAAGAATTTTTAATGGGGAAGACTCCCTTGAGATGGAAACATTTTATAAATTACAAGGCAGGCACTCTACCATTTGAGCTACCGAGGGGCTTGTGAACAGAGTTCCCAAACCACCACAACTGTTTCCATCATAAAATATTTCCATCTCAAGGGCGTCTTCCCCATTATAGATTCTATACTTGGTCTTCACCATGAGACCCCGCCTTGTGGGTCCTGGTAAATCTACTTCGCTCCGACAATTGAGTCCTAGACTTCTAAATTATATTCGAAAAAACTGTTTCTGTTTTATTGGTCACAATACAAGTCCCTTGTGTAAAGTACCATCTGTATATTATTGGTAAGATGTCATATTGTGACTAGTTTTCAGTGTGTCAGCTTGTTACTGTGGCAAGTTGTCAATGAAACCACGAGATATGGTGACATCATCAGTGTGGCGAGTAGTCACTCAGTTCCCAGTTGTCACTGTGGCCATTTATCTTGTTGCAAGATGTTGTGACATGCTATTTATATTCCTAAACTTGTCCAAAACTCCCAGCCAGCTTGTCTGCATGTGCTAAACAAAACTGGAGGAAAAACTCATGGCCTAATTTCCCTCTAGTAACTGGTATTTTGATTGCTAGTGACCAACTAAACTGAATTCAAGCCTACTGATTCAGTTATACACAAATCCTCAATTTTGGGGCATGGTGCCCATACATCGGGGCACCATGTCTTGGAGCATGGGCATGGTAGGCTACCCCTGCGAAATTTGGTTAAACTGAGACTGGCTACATACCTAAATAGGGCTGTCTTCCTGTCCAAGATCAAAAGATACCTGATTTTACTTTCTATCCAACCTCATTTCCAATTTTCACAATGTTAGAGCACAGTTTTGTGGAGGCCACTTCTCTTCTAGTGGGTTTACTCTATCCTTTTTCAAGAAATGTCTGCTAGGTAGCATGGATGAGGCAAGCTTTTCAATCTGTTAACTGGAGAAAATATCTCCATTAGATTGTTTGCCTTTTATTGTATTTATTTTGAGGGAATTTTTTTTTACTATGTTACGGATTATTATCGAAACTCACTAAACTCATAAGAAATACAATAAAAGGCAAATACTCTAAGTGAATTTGAAAGGAAAGGAAATTTAATTCCTAAAGGAAATAAATTTAAAAGCTTAACCCATCCATTCTACCTAGCAGTGATTAGCATACTTGAGAAGGATAGACATAGAGTAACCCAGCGGCGACAACCTGGAAAAGCCTAGGATTGAGTAACCTGGTGGCAACTACCTGGAAAAGAACAGAGTAAACCCACTAGGAGAGAAGTTGCACTACAGGGAGATCTCTAGGATTTGCTTTCCGAAAAGCAAAGTGAGAATCTGCCGAGCACAACAACAAGCAATAAGTCGCTCAGCCTCAGTTGCACCTTTACAACTTCTTGCTGACTTGCAGAAATCACTTTCCACTCGCGAAGTGGATTTGCTTTTCAAGTGCTGACGGAAACTAGAGGAGCACAAGAACAGCTTTGGAAGCGAAGCGAATTTTAGCTGAAGTCACAAAAACAGCTGGTGCATAAGCTCGCAGAGCTTTTCAGACCGCCAGAATCACCCTTATGTACAGTAGAGGTATGCTTATGTGAACGTTTGTTGACATCGGATTTCGCCGAAGAAAACAATTAAACCATACCAGGCAACTTTTTGGGCTTTCTACTTATCAGAAACGCTGAATTTACATCTAGATTAACCAGATTTCATCACAAGTTTGAATCTTTTGGCTTTGTTTTACTCTGATTCTTCTTATAAGATCCAGACAGTCCGAAAAACGGCACCTAGCGTTCCGAAATTAAGCGCATTTTTGTCAACAGGTGCGCTAGGCTAGATCAAGCAGACCGAACGAGAGCGAACGGCAGGTGCCTCCCGCCACCTCCCGCTACGTTCCCGTGACGTGAATGGGGTTTCCGTGTGATTGTGAACAGGAGTTATAAACTCGAAAAAATGGGCTGACAAAGAAAAAACAACTAAAAACGGACAATGTAGCAAGGGGACGTTTTCGCGTGGATGGCTGTACAGCTGAACGGGTGATCTCGTGCACGCGAAAATGAGAAAACGGATAGGGCCTTGAACGGCTGAGGAAGATGGGCTCCGTCCACGCAAAAATACCCATTTAGCTGGATGCGAGCATATGAGTGGAAGGTCTAAACAATATCCCTGTTCAGCTAAACGCTGCCCTCGGAGCGGTGTTGAACTGGAGGCATCCGTCGAGCTGGATTGCCCGTTCACCTGTTCATCCGTTCACGCGAAAATGACAAAAAGATCGACGACATCCCAGCGGCATCCACTCGAAAATGTCCGTCAAGCTCGACGGGAGGGCGACGGGACCAGAGCCAGCCACGCGAAAACGTCCCCCAACATTCACGTTAGTGTGAACCCATTCGCAAGAATTTTGTTTACGCAAGAAACGTCCCGTAACAACGGACACGAATGTAAATAAAAATACGAAACTAGTCAGTACCTTGACCGCTGCTCTTCCCCAACTGACAAAGCTAATTGTGTTCATTCACACAGTTACGTAAAACTAATTAATCACACACAGATACACAAAAAAACATAACGCAATAAAAAACCATTAGCCACCGCGAATTGCATGACATCTGGCCGAGACAGCGCGCGTAATTTCACTGTGAGAGTAGCGAGTCCGAACCGACAGGTGGCTCTATCCGAAGCTATTTCCTTCGCTAATGATGAATCCGAACCAACAAAAGGAAGAAAGAGAAGTTTTTAAATAGGAAACTTATTTCAATAAAAATATTTTAGTTGTTCTTTAATGCCAGAAGGATTGCTGAAACAGTTAGCTGTTCAATGATATAAAGTTTTTTATTTTTCCTTTCTCTTTGGCTGTTTTAGAAGCCAGAAACAAAGACAAGGTATGGAAAAATCTAGAGAGGTGTTCACATAAGCATACCTCTACTGTATCTCGGATTGGAAGTGCTGTAACATTTTGAAAATTGGAAAATGAGGTTGGATAGAAAGTAAAATCAGGTTTATCTACGACAGGAATACATCCCTGTTTAGGTAGGCTATGTAGCCAGTCTCAGTTTACATATGTCCAAGCATGACAGGAGACTACCAGACGGCCAGATCAGAGGAAACCACACGAGCAGGTGATTACAAGAGTGTTCTAGACTGCCAGAAGTTGGGTCACCATGCCCAAAAATTTAGGATTTGTGTATGACTGTACTGAACTGAGCCTGGGCTAGGCAAGTTTTGTTTTTCTGTAGGCTACTGTGAACTGGGACAAATTGTAAAAAGTTGAATGCCTAGCCAAGTAAGAACTTCAGTTTACCTGTTACTAAGAATACAAATGACACGGCCTATACGTCTCCCGTTCAACTACACTAGTGTATTACTACAGTTTGAGTTACGGTAAGTTAGATTAGATCTTGGATACACAGGATACATCAATCATCATCATCATCCAAAAAAAGTATAGCCATTGGGTTCGGCTTCCGTCGATCCCTTTCGGCCTTTCGTTTGCAGTAGTCTCTTCTGTGGGTTTCGGACTTTTAGCGGCCAGCCGCCGTTGCTAGGGGGGAGGGGCTAGTAAATTCCTCTCTCTAACAGTATTCTGATGATGCAGCCATATATCTGTTTCTCCTGTCTTCTGGAGAGCTTCATGTTGTTGATGGCCGATATGTTTTCGGCAATTTTCAGTTGCTGGCACATCTTCTTTAGTTCTCCAGACTGTTGAGGGGCAATACTACACTTGAATAGGGAGTGGTTGATGCTTTCTACTTCGCTCAGACACGACCGGCAGTTGGGAGTTGGGCTAAGGCCCCATTCGAATAGTGTGCTGTTCATCATCACGGTTTCCGTACGGAGTCTGTAGTAGATGACTTGTTGCTCTCTGTTTTGGAAGGGTGATGGTAGGAATTGGTATTTGATGTTTGGTGTTCTTTTTCTCAGGATGTCCCTCATTGTGCGTATTTGCAGTCGGTTTCCGGTTGGGGGTGGCTGATCTGCTGCTTTGTTGGCGAGCTTGTCTGCCGTTTCGTTATGTTGAATTCCTTTGTGACTGGGAATGTGCTGGAATTTACATGTGATGTCTTGCTCCTGAAATTGCTTGAGTGATTTTCTGATCTCCTTGAGATCAGTATCCTCACTTTTCTTGTTGATACTGCTGATGAGAAGAAGAGCTGATTTTGAATCCGAGAGTATTACCACCTTTCCGCTGCTTGGGGGCTTCTTCAGTATGACTCCTAGTGATGAACGTATGGCTGCCAGCTCTGCCGTTAAAATCGATGATCCTTCGGCCAATTGTATTTCCATGTTGAGGTTGTAGTTTGGGATACATGCTCCTGCTCCTGCCTTTGGTCCTTTGACTGAGCCGTCAGTGTATACTTGGAGGTGGTCACTATAGTCTGTGTGGAGTTTTTGCATTAATAGCTGGTTTATTGTCTCTTCAGAGTAAAATGTTTTTTCCAGTGGGACTAGATGTTCGGACACGACTGGAGGTTTCATCTGCCATGGTGGGGATTCGGTAAAAGGCTGCGAATCCGCTTTGTTTGCCTTCCACTCTGGAACATCTTCTGCGAATTTTGTCCACGAACATTTGGTGCTATGTTGTTTGTTTGTTTTCGCGAACGTGGTTGCGTACACTACATGTTTTTCACCATAGCATTGAATCTTGGTGAAATATCTGATCCTAAGAATCTTTGCTCTCTCTCGAAGGGTGGGTAGTCCTGCTATTTGCCTCATCTTCCCAGTTGGGGTGTTTTTGTGCAGTCCTAGTGCTATTCTTATGGCCGTGTTTTGTACAGTTTCCAGGGAGTTCATTTGGGAGTCTGGGCATATATCCACAAGCTGTAGACCATACTCAATTTTTGCTCGGATGTATGTTTTGTAGAACTCCAGGAGTATTTTTGGTGATGATCCCCATTTCGAACCCGCCAGTCTTTTCATGACAGGGATCCTTTTCAGTGCTGCTGTTCGTTCTTTCTGGACTTGCTTCTGCATTGTAAATTTTTTGTCTAGGGTGATTCCCAGGAGCACTGCTTCTTCTACGTATGGGATGGGTATATGCCCAACTGTGAGCTGGGGCAAGGTTGGTAGTCGTCGTCTGTGGAACACTATTGCCTTGCACTTTTGTGCGGAGATGGGTAGGTGAAAAGCTTTCGAAAACTGAGTCACATCGTCCACTGCTTGTTGGATGATTTTTTGTAGCTCCAGCGGGTTTCTTCCTCTTCTCCATATTAACCAATCGTCTGCAAATTCCCCCTTACTAGTTTTGCTTCTTCTCAGCTCCAGTTCGCTTATGTATATGATGAATAGTAGGGGGCTAAGGATTGATCCCTGCGGTAGAATTCTACTGATTGGCTTTTTGGATGAGTGTGCTTGGTTGATTTTTACTTCGAAGCACCTGTCTTTCAAGAAATCCATCACGAAATCCACGAAGTCGTCTGGGAAATTTTTGTTCTTTAGGACTTCCAGCAGCATTTCATGGTCAACGTTTCCATAGGCGTCTTCGCAGTCGAAGAGCACTGCAATCAGAAACTCTCCCTCTTCTATTGCAGTTCGGGCTTCTTGTTCCAATCTGGTTAGGTTGTCCATCGCGCTGTGCCTTTTCCTAAAACCTGTTTGGGTCTTTGGGATTATGCCGTTGATCTCTGCAAACCATTCTGCTCTTTTATAGATTAATCTTTCGAATATCTTTCCAAGAGTTGGGAGGATTGATATGGGGCGGTATGATTTGATGTTGTCTTCTGGTTTCTCTGGCTTTAGGATGGGATGGATGACAGCTGACTTCCAGATTTTTGGGAACATTCGTTGCTTCCATGCCTGGTTATACACAAGAAGGAGATTTTTCTTGAACACGTCACCAGACTCAATCGCCCATGCGATGCTCACTTCGTCGACTCCCGGAGCAGAATTTTTGTTTGAAGTTGTGATTGCTTCCTGTAATTCTTCCATCGAAAAGGGGTCGGACAGTGCTGATTTGAACCTGGATGCTGCTGGAAGCACACAGACTGCTGGTTTATTTTGAGGTAGGTCTATCCTTTCTCTCACATATCCCTCTGCAAACATCTCTGCTTTCTCCTGATCCGTTTCTATTTGTATTCCTTGGTGGCAGATGCTGAACTTCCTGTCATCTACTGATGTTTTCTTTCCCTCTATTTTGGTAATGAATTTATGGATGGTGGAGAGGGGTGTTGTAAAATCTAGTTGGCTGGAGAACTGGGTCCATGACTTCTTTTTGGCTTGGCTACAGACTTTCTTTACTGCTGCTTCAGTCCGTCTTAGATTTATCGCTGTTTGTTGGCTTGGGTTTTTTTGAAAATCTTTTCGGGCTCTCTTTTTTTGCTGGACGGCCTCTGCACATTCCCTTGTCCACCATACCTTTTCAGTTTTTGAGAGGGGCCCTTGTCTCTGATTTGACGTTTTGGGGATCGCTGACTCCGCTGCTTTCATTAGTATGGCTGTTATTTCTTCTGCCTTTGACTCCATACTAATATCTTCTGATTTAACAAAGCTGTACTCTGCTTTGTCTAACTGTTTCCTGAAAGTAGACCAATCTGCTCTTTTGTTGTTGAATTTGTATGTTGGGGGTACTCTTTCTGTCTGGAAATTTTTTATTGTCATGAGGATCCCCGCATGATCTGTTTGGAGTTCTTCGATCCGCTTTATGGAGATCCATTGCTCCCGCCATTTTTAAAAGCTATGCCAAAGTTGAATCGAGATGAAAACGCGAAGCAATACACACTACTACAGGAAAGTAAGTTGTGCGTACGAATCTTAGCCAGTCGTAAACCGGTAGATGGCGTTTGGTCCCGTTCGACAGGATAAACTTGATACGTTCATATGTATTCACTTGAATTAGAAAGAAATATAGTAACAAAAATAGAGAAAAAATTAGAAAAAGTCCCGCGTCGTTTGTGTCAAACAAAGCTCTGCCACGGCATTTTTTTGAATACTCTGTCACGCAGAATCAATGAAAAAGTCATAACTGATCTTACGGTTACGGTGCCAAAAAAATGCTTGCCGTTTCCCGAGGACTCCACTTGAGGAGTCTCTGCGTTCTTGTTTCTCCCGGGGACTCACTCCCCGTATTCTCAAGAGTCCCCGCGGACTTGAAATGCTCCGATTATCATCGTCATCATCAAAAAGGACTTCCTTTCAGATTCGGAGGGGAATCAATTTTTGCTGGTGTTGGTGCAATATAAAATTAATGAAAAACAATCAGAAGAAACAAAACCAACAATAAAGTGGACCCAGACTAGTTTCGTCAACTAAGTATTTTTTTTCAAACAAAATCCATTTTGGAAGCATTCCCCTTGTTCTCGCTGTTTCAGTACGCGGAGTCCGCGTGGAGTGACTCCTTCTATTCTCGCCGTTCCCTTCGATTCCCCGAGGAGTCCTCGGGGAACGGCGACACTATAGGCGTACTCTCGCCGTTCCCCGCGGACTCCACTTGCTGAGTCCCCGCGTTTTTGTTTGTCCCGGGGACTCACTCCCCGTATTCTCGCGAGTCCCCACGGACGGGGAATGCTCTGATTATCATCCCCATCATCAAAAAGGACTCCCTTTCATATTCGGAGGGGAATCAATTTTGCTGGTGGTGGTGCAATGTAAAATTAATTAAAAATAATCAAAATAAACAAAACCAAAAATAAAGTGGCTCCAGACTAATTTCGTCAACTTCATATCTATTTTTCAAACAAAATCCGTGCTGGAAGCATTCCCCGTGTTCTCGCTGTTTCTGTCCGCGGAGTCCGCGTGGAGTGACTCCCTCTATTCTTGCCGTTCCCTTCGATTCCCCGAGGAGTCCTCGGGGAACGGCGACACTATCCTATAACGTTATTTCATTTTATGTATTCAACTGAATACATACGAAACCTGTTAGTTGTAGACAGGTGCTTTCATTAACTTGTTTCTGCAGAATCACATTTTTGTGAAACTCCTAAGAAACTTTACACAAAATTATGTTTTGTAAACATAGATTGAAACCTCACTTAGCCTTCTTCTCTATATGGCACTAGGAGATGTCCGCTTGTCGACCACTTTCTTGTAGACTATGACGATGAAAAGACCCCATCCCATGTTCAACGAAACCACAGTTTATCAACCTACTGAACGTAGTTGATAAGCTGTGAACAAAACCTTTCTTTCCGAACTTCATCAATTGTGTGGCAGTGAACGTGTTGCAGTGGCAGTGGGAGTGTGACCAGCGTAAGGCGCGAACGGCTGATCCGATACAGCAACACTTAAATGGAAGGTGAAAGGAGCAGATGTTCCGTAAATGCATTACGTTATATAACGGATACGAGATTAGGACCGCACTATTTCCCACCTGAAATTTCATTCGCGCAGCTGGGTCAAAATAAAATGCCTGCACTCATTCCTGGTTAGTTACTAATGTGGTCAGTTATTTCTTAGTCATATTGAACACAGTATAACACTGAAGATGCACTGCTGAGAAATCCAAATAAACTAATTTTTGAAGAAAACAATATTTGTGCAGCTTTAACTGGAAATACTAGATGCCACTCGCGAGTTTTTATCCTATCGTCATATCATGCCTAGAGACCAAACGACTACAGCAATAGTTGCGTTTTTTGCCTTCATCCAGTTAACCGACCTACAAGATTTCCCACTATAAGCCGTTTTCTTTCCTTCGGTTGACCGACCTGAGTTCTTACAAGCCGTTTTTTTTTGCTCCGTTCGCAGGTCGGTTAACCGACCTGTGGACTGAGGCGGGAGGTCCATCCAACCGACCTACGCTCTTGGCACGGCGCGAAATTCAAAATTCTCATTGGAAAGATAGGCGCCGGCGACGGGATGACGCCATGTTTTCTTATAAGCCGTTTTTTAGAGCTCAGTCGAACCGACCGGCGAGACGAAAAAACGGTCAATAGTGGCAAATAGGTCGGTTAATCGACCTACGGAGAAAATGCAAAAAACGCAACTAATGAATGAGCAAGCTTGAAGTAGAGCGTGTTCCACCCTACTTACCGTAGTTACTACGCTTGACGTCACGCATTCTGGCTTTTTGCCGTCAAGGCTGGAACGATTTTTCTATTTTCCAGCAGGATCTCACGCCAGGGGTGAATCCGACCAATCACGTTACAGAGATGCGTAGTTACTACGCTTACTACGCTCCGGAGCATGGTGAGCCAATAGTAACTTTTAGTTACTATTCCGACAAGGTTGGAACGGTCAGCGTAGTAACTTTTCGTAAGGATTGAACGGAAATAGTAACTAGGGGGGTGGAACACGCTCGTAAAGTCTGAAACGGAAGTCTGGTCTCGAGTTCTCCAGAGAACACGGGCGGTATAAAGATAGGAATTCAAAAGATAAGCACAATATTTGGGAAGCTAGAGTGTCACTGCATTCCGTCTTACCAAAGGCAAGGGCGATCCGTCACTTAACAAGGCGACGTAGGTGACTCGACTCACTCGACATAGGCTGCAGAATATACTAACGTCTTAAAATCAGACCGCTGGGTCTGACTTAGAGCAGTGGTTCCCAACCTTCTCCATACCGCGCACCCCTAATCAAGGTTCGAAAAGATTGCGTACCCCCTTTTTCAGAACGTGAAAAAAACGATAGTTTTTATCATAAATGATAAGGCATACATGTGTAAAAATATATACAAAATCAATGAGGCAATCACTAGAGGCTGCCTTGTAGCAAAAACTTTGTCAAATCTCGGCTCGACGTCGTTAGCCGCATATTTTTTACAGTCAGCCTGTGTCTGTGTTTTGTTCTGATGTTCTCCATGCTTTCATCAAGCTTCATCGCAAAATTTTTCGTTAGCTTAATTCGCAACTTGAATGACAATATCACTTGCGTCAATTCAAAATCAACGTTATTTCACTGACTTTCATTAGGGCTTGTAATCAGAGGCATCACGCACGGGTTGTCCCCCCCCCCAAAAAAAAAAGGTCGGCCAGACGATTAAAAAGAAAAGAGTCGGCGCGAAGCGCCTAGATTAAGCAGTTACTTAAAAAAAACAAGAGCTACGAGCTCATATGGCACTTGTTACGAGTAGGCACGGCTCGATTATGTCAATGATATATCTAGTGTTTGCTAGGTGTCTTCCCACCAAGTTTCATCTCGATCCCTCCACTCATAGCGTTTTCCAATATTTCCGGTTCTCCCTCCCAGCTCCCCCCAAAAGTCACCGGATGCGGTCCGGATTTTAAGTGGGTCGTCTGAGGCATGAGGTCTTTCCAACTATCAAGTTTCATCGAGATCCGGTCACCCGTTCAAAAGTTATGAATACCTCAAGATTCCGGATTCCCCCTCCCTCCACTTCCCCGACAGTGCCCGAATCGGCTCGGTCATGTCAATGATGTATCTAGTGTTTGCTAGGTGTCTTCCCACCAAGTTTCATCTCGACCCCTCCACTCATAGCATTTCCCAAGATTCCCGGTTGCCTCCTCCAGCTCCCCCCAAAAGTCACCGGATCCGGTCCGGATTTTAAGTGGGTCGTCTGAGGCATGAGATCTTTCCAAATTTAAAGTTCCATCGAGATCCGATCACCCGTTCAAAAGTTATAAATACCTCAAGATTCCGGATTCCCCCTCCCTCCACTCCCCCCACAGTACCCCAATCGGCTCGGTTATGTCAATGATGTATCTAGTGTTTGCTAGGTGTCTTCCCACCAAGTTTCATCTCGATCCCTCCACTCATAGCGTTTCCTAAGATTTCCGGTTGCCCCCTCCAGCTCCCCCCAAAAGTCACCAGATCCGGTCCGGATTTTAAGTAGGTCGTCTGAGGCATGATGTCTTTCCAAATATCAAGTTCCATCGATATCCGATCACCCGTTCAAAAGTTATAAATACCTCAAGATTCCGGGTTCCCCCTCCCTCCAGTCCCCCCCACAGTGCCCGAATCGGCTCAGTTATGTCATTGATGTATCTAGTGTTTGCTAGGTGTCTCCCCACCAAGTTTCATCTCGATCCCTCCACTCATAGCGTTTCCCAAGATTTCCGGTTGCCCCCTCCAGCTCCCCCCAAAAGTCACCGGATCCGGTCCGGATTTTAAGTGGGTCGTCTGAGGCATGAGGTCGTTCCAAATATCAGGTTTCATCGAGATCCGATCCCCCGTTCAAAAGTTAAAAATACCTCAAGATTCCGGATTCCCCCTCCCTCCACTCCCCCCACGGTGCTCGGATCGGGGAAGTGACTATTTCCAACTTAATCATTTGGGGTCCCTGATACGCCTGCCAAGTTTTATCGTCCTAGCTTATGTGGAAGTGCCCGAACTAGCAAAACCTGGACAGACCGACAGACCGACAGACCGACGGACGGACAGAAATTGCGATCGCTATATGGCACTTGGCCGAAGGGCAAGTGCCATAAAAACAGTAGGTAAAAATAACCTGTCGGCCGGTAAAAATACCTTGCCCCTTAAGACACATTTTGGCTGGTGATACATCTGCTGTTAATATTAGGCTTTCGGCAATAAACAAGAGCTACGAGCTCATATGGCACTTGTTACGAGTAGGCACGGCTCGGTTATGTCAATGATATATCTAGTGTTTGCTAGGTGTCTTCCCACCAAGTTTCATCTCGATCCCTCCACTCATAGCGTTTTCCAATATTTCCGGTTCTCCCCTCCAGCTCCCCCCAAAAGTCACCGGATCCGGTCCGGATTTTAAGTGGGTCGTCTGAGGCATGAGGTCTTTCCAAAAATCAAGTTTCATCGAGATCCGGTCCCCCGTTCAAAAGTTATAAATACCTCAAGATTCCGGATTCCCCCTCCCTCCACTCCCCCAACAGTGCCCGAATCGGCTCGGTCATGTCAATGATGTATCTAGTGTTTGCTAGGTGTCTTCCCACCAAGTTTCATCTCGATCCCTCCACTCATAGCGTTTCCCAAGATTTCCGGTTAACCCCTCCAGCTCCCCCAAAAGTCACCGGATCCGGTCCGGATTTTAAGTGGGTCGTCTGAGGCATGAGGCCTTTCCAAATACCAAGTTCCATCGAGATCCGATCACCCGTTCAAAAGTTATAAATACCTCAAGATTCCGGATTCCCCCTCCCTCCACTCCCCCCACAGTGCCCGAATTGGCTCGGTTATGTCAATGATGGATCTAGTGTTTGCTAGGTGTCTTCACACCAAGTTTCATCTCGATCCCTCCACTCATAGCGTTTCCCAAGATTTCCGGTTGCCCCCTCCAGCTCCCCCCAAAAGTCACCGGATCCGGTCCGTATTTTAAGTGGGTCGCTGAGGCATGAGGCCGTTCCAAATATCAAGTTTCATCGAGATCCGGTCACCCGTTCAAAAGTTATAAATACCTCAAGATTCCGGATTCACCCTCCCTCCACTCCCCCGACAGTGCCCGAATCGGCTCGGTCATGTCAATGATGTATCTAGTGTTTGCTAGGTGTCTTCCCACCAAGTTTCATCTCGACCCCTCCACTCATAGCGTTTCCCAAGATTTCCGGTTGCCTCCTCCAGCTCCCCCCAAAAGTCACCGGATCCGGTCCGGATTTTAAGTGGGTCGTCTGAGGCATGAGGTCTTTCCAAATATCAAGTTCCATCGAGATCCGATCACCCGTTCAAAAGTTATAAATACCTCAAGATTCCGGATTCCCTCTCCCTCCACTCCCCCCACAGTGCCCGAATCGGCTCGGTTATGTCAATGATGTATCTAGTGTTTGCTAGGTGTCTTCCCACCAAGTTTCATCTCGATCCCTCCACTCATAGCGTTTCCCAAGATTTCCGGTTGCCCCCTGCAGCTCCCCTCAAAAGTCACCGGATCCAGTCCAGATTTTAAGTGGGTCGTCTGAGGTATGAGGTCTTTCCAAATATCAAGTTCCATCGAGATCCGATCACCCGTTCAAAAGTTAAAAATACCTCAAAATTCCGGATTCCCCCTCCCTCCACTCCCCCCACAGTACCCGAATCGGCTCGGTTATGTCAATGATGTATCTAGTCTTTGCTAGGTGTCTTCCCACCAAGTTTCATCTCGATCCCTCCACTCATAGCGTTTCCCAAGATTTCCGGTTGCCCCCTCCATTTCCCCCCAAAAGTCACCGGATCCGGTCCGGATTTTAAGTAGGTCGTCTGAGGCATGAGGTCTTTCCAAATATCAAGTTCCATCGAGATCCGATCACCCGTTCAAAAGTTATAAATACCTCAAGATTCCGGATTCCCCCTCCCTCCACTCCCCCCACAGTGCCCGAATCGGCTCGGTTATGTCAATGATGTATCTAGTGTTTGCTAGGTGTCTTCCCACCAAGTTTCATCTCGATCCCTCCACTCATAGCGTTTCCCAAGATTTCCGGTCGCCCCCTCCACCTCCCCCCAAAAGTCACCGGATCCGGTCCGGATTTTAAGTGGGTCGTCTGAGGCATGAGGTCTTTCCAAATATCAAGTTTCATCGAGATCCGGTCACCCGTTCAAAAGTTATAAATACCTCAAGATTCCGGATTCCCCCTCCCTCCACTCCCCCCACGGTGCTCGGATCAGGGAAGTGACTATTTCCAACTTAATCATTTGGGGTCCCTGATATGCCTGCCAAGTTTTATCGTCCTAGCTTATGTGGAAGTGCCCGAACTAGCAAAACCTGGACAGACCGACAGACCGACAGACCGACGGACGGACAGAAATTGCAATCAGACTAAGACAATTTTGGTTCCTTCGCGTACCCCTTGCAAGGGTCTCGCGTACCCCTTGGGGTACGCGTACCACCGGTTGGGAACAACTGCTCTAGAGAACAAGGATCCGGTCAACCGTCACCGATCAATCTACTGCGACATGTCAAGCTGGTGCTAATCCCTGTCCGAGTGCATTTACGAATGCGGGAAGGTAGTCCCAGGGACAAGCAAAAGGGGGTACTTATTTGTGTGAGCTGAAAAGGAACGACTGGGGTACGTCGACTAAACATGTAGGAACTAGATCTACGGTGACTGGGCAACGTGAATTGTTGCAGCAACCTTTGTTCGGCTTTGCCGACTAAAGTGTTGTGAAAGCAACACTTTGGTTTTGTTTCTTCGCTAACGGTTAAATGCTAAATTTTTCAACCCATCGAGGTTTTCAAAATGGCATTTTCCAATCCATGAAGAATATTTGTCTGAACTCATGACACAATCTGTAATCACATAAGTTGCGCTTTTGAAGATACCATGGTATCTGTTACCACGGTAACTGGATCTGCAATTAGTCATTTTTGCAGTTACCGTGGTATCTGATATACGGTTGATCTGCAAAACGAGAATTGTCGAAATTGCGCTTTTCGACGTCACCCCAAAAGAAAAACTGATATTGAGTTACATCACTAAGTGCCAAACTTCTTTCCCACCAATTTGACAAAAATCGATGAAAGTGAGATGACTTTTTCAGATACCACGATCAGTTACCACGGTCGGACCATGGTATCTGAATATCAGATACCACGATAACTGGCGAGATACCACGATAACTGCAAACACGACTTTAGACCGTGGTATCAGAAACCATGGTATCTGCAAAAACGCAACTATAGTTATACTAAAAAACGGAATATCGGAAGTAGGGACTAAATTGACTTTGCAGCCAGTTGAAGTTTATCCTTTTCAATCGTAGACATCGTTTTTCCATTAGTTTAGTAGATGTAAATAGAAAAGAGTTAAATTGTGTTAATTAATAAAATAAGTATCAAGTAAAAAAAAAAAAAATAAGTATCAAGTTCAAAATACCAATATACCTCTACTAATTATTGCGAAACATATCGTTGTTTTACATTATTATTTGTATCCGTTGCGTTAACACGTAATTCTAGGTTACAGTGAAAGAGCATCACCATAGACCATTCTAGCATCTCATGAAAATGGCAATGCTTTAGCAGTCGATCCTTGAACGACGACATGAACCAAACTTTTCTTATCATCAAAAAACGCCGAAAGCAAAATAGGTACACATACTATGAAAAGTCGGAAGCACCTCATCGCCGAAGATGGTTATGGTGTAATCGCCGACTGTTTGTTACAAGTCCCTGACTTGTCTCACAGTTGGGTTCCGCCTATTCTTTGTTTGAGTGTGTACCCTACCAGTAAAGTTGTCAACCCCTCACATACTTAATTCTAAGTTACAGGGATAGACCATGGAGACTCATTTTCTTACCCTGAGATTTACAGAGATCAAATAAAATGTGCAGCAATTTGCACTAGTTTCTACCCCCTTATGCTCCCCTTCTAGCAACCGATTCCTACTTACAAGTCCATCTCCCGGGATTGACATAGTACCAAATTGTTTTCAATTCAAATACACTATCAACAAAGACTAGGATTAATAGGTACACCAACTAGCAAAAGTTACAAGCCCATCATCGCTGAAAATGATTATGGTCTAACAGTCGATTTTTGCTTACAATCATAAAAATAAGAGCTGGAAGCTCATATGGCACTTGCAAGACCGGTAAGATGGAAGTGATGGTCAAAAGTATTTTTTTCACTTTCGGTTAAGATACGCCAAACTTGCAAGGCTAGTTCAGAGGATGGAGGTGATGGTCAAGTTTTCTTTCACTTTTCGGTTAAGATGCTCAAAGCTTCAGCGACGGGTGCTTAAAAATAATTTCCAAGCAAAACCCTTGAGGCAAAAAGGACCATGTGCTCATGGCGATCGTGAAAAAGTGAATTTTGCTTAAAAGTATTTCTTGTATTTTGCGGTTAAGATGGGTTGTCTGGTTTGTCGATGTCTAACCAAATGAGGTCAAGTTTCTAATGCTACAGCAAAAGTTGGTCGTCCTAGCACATCTGGAAGTACCTTCAATAACGATAACCGGAATTCCGGACACCCCCTTACAGCTCCCCCCCCCCTCGGTACCCGAATCCTGTCCGATTTTGTCACATGTTCATCGTCCTAGCCCTTCTGGAAGTACCCTAACTCGAGAACAGTGGACCGACAGACTGACCGAAAAGTGATTGGTATATGGCACTTGAGCGGAGCTGCAAGTGCCATACAAACATAATATCGGAAGTAGGGACTAAATTGACTTTGCAGCCAGTTGAACTTGATCCTTTTCAATCGTAGACATCGTGACTGGTGAAAACTTGGAACATTACCTTATATAATCTAGTTGGTATTGTAAAGCTATCCGTAACTTTTCAGGTCAAAATCAATCAATCAATCGAGTTTAATCCGAATAGCTAAAAGCTAGAAAAGGAATACAAATTTACAAAATACACAGACACACAAGAAACAATTTAACTAATACACTTACAAGAAATTACCAGAAATAAATGATGGAATGAAACTACGTAAAAATTGGGTAGAAGAATTAGCGGGATATGGGGAAAACTTATTGCCAGTATTCCTCTCGGACCGACGCACGGAAGACGGGAGGGGAGGGGGGAATAGATGGGTCATCTGGGGACAACACGTTATCTTAGCTCCAAATCTGTTTGAAAGAGTATTTCTACGTACAGATAATTTAGGAATGGCAAGTTGAATGAGAGCCTCTTCGTATGTAATGTTATGATCACCCAGAATGATTCTCATGGCTCTCTTTTGGACATTTTCCAGGCGATCAGAGAGCTCTGCAGAAAGAGAAGAATGCCAAACCGGTGAAGCATATTCTAAATGAGGACGGATATAAGTTTTAAAATAACAGAGGAGTCATTTAGTATCCAAACCGAAAGATTTAAGGGTAGAAAGGGATTTAATTAAAAAGTTGGTTTTACGGATAATATTGTCAACATGAGAATTCCATTTCAGATCATCATCAATTATTAGCCCAAGCAATTTAACGGATTCAAGCTGCCTGAAATAACATAGATGCCACCCTGCTCATTACTTCGAATATATGTCGTTGTTTTCCATTATCATTTGTATCTGTTGCGTTAACACCGTCGGAAATCTCTCACCGCCGAAGCTGATTATGGTATAACAGCCGATATATCCCTGACATATCTCATGATTGGGTTCCGCCTATTCTTTGTTAGAGTTTGTACCCTACTACTATAGTTGTCAACCCCTCAAAGACTTAATTCCATGTTACAGTGATAGACCAACGAGACTAATTTTCTTACCCTCAGATTTATAGAGATAAAATGTGAACCAATTTTCACAAGTTTCTAGCCCCTCATGAACCCCTTATATCAACCGATTCTTACTTACAAGTACATCTCCCCGTGATCGAAGATGATTATGGTCTAACAGCCGATTGTTGCTTACAAGTACCCTACATGACTCACGATTTGGATCGGCCTATTTTTGGTTTCAGTGTGTACCTCACTACTGAAGTTGTCAACCTCTCTAAACTTTCAAACTGTTGTATATCATGAAGGAGTTTTTGTACCAAAAAACAGATGACATATACTTTGACCAGCTCATAGAGGTCTAGCAAATGTCGTTCTATCTTTATTAGTTCAAAAGTTGCTTTTTTTGCCGTAGGCCAACTTTCTAATTCCACCACTTAGAAAGGAGCAAAGGATAAACTCTAATTTCCTCAGCAGTGAGAGAACTTTTAAAGTTTAAGAATGTAAGAAATGGATGATAAACTCAGCTGAAATCAAGAACAGAAACGGGTAGAAACAATAGATGGCAGCACTTTCAGATCCGTGAAAAAGTGACACATTTTTGATTCTATAAATTTTTCAATTTATCACTCAAAGAAGGTGTATTGGCTGTGAGGCCAGGGAACTGCTACATATATTTCGAACTTTTAGATTTGACTACATCTTCAGTTTAAAACTGGTGCTTGCCTGCTAGAATGGAACTTTCCACTCGAAAGCAGAAACATGGTTTAATGGAATGAAAGCTTGGCTGCATAACTCCAGATAGTTCTTTCTGGCTGTACAACTCCACTTTAGTTCACACACTGTAGGCTCTGTCTCAATTATAAGCAAAAACCATCCTTTTTGGCCCTAGGCAAGAGTTCTACGGAGCTTTCCAAAATGTAACGCTGTATTCATCAATCCGGCCTAAGTTCCACACTTTCCGTAAAAATCGCACAGGTTAGACCCTTGCCACTTTCTAAGAATAAGCGCAAATCGGGGTGCTAGGAAAACAAGACCAAAGGTTTCGATGGGACCCCAAAAGTTCAAATCTGATCCAGACAATTGGGTCTTTTCTTAGCCAGACTCCTTGAACACTTTTACTATTAAAACTTGGAAACAGATTAAGGCCAAATAGCTAATCATATGAAAAACCAAGTTCAGATATTGATTCAGCATGTGCGTTTACCCCTTTAAGTCATATCTCTTTGACAAGGCAGATCGAAACTTCCTGCCTTACTTCTGCCAGTTTTCCGGTTTCGGCGGATTCCGGGTGAACTATTTGTCCGATGAGAAAATGAATTTCATATTCGGATTCAGCATGTCTCCTTACCCCTAATTCGACTATCTCATTAGCTTTTAAAAAATATTTGTTTCCCCTTAATTCAAACCCCTCCCCCACCCCACCCCTAAAGATAGAGCTACATAGCCCATCTTCGAATTTGACCTGTACTTTGACCTAAAGAGTCCTCGTGCCAAGTTTGATCAAAATATCTCAACACCTTCGAGTGACGGACGGACGGACGGACAGACGGACAACTTACGATTTAATAGGTATCCCTCCACTTGCGTTTTGGGATCCCAAAGCACAAAACAAAAACAGGACAAAACCGAAGTGTTGCTCTAGCAACGCAATTAGACCACTACTGGCGGACAACGACGTAGTTGCGACTGAAACATTTTCAAGCTTTTCCGGTGGATATGATGAAAGTACTGAAAAGCCTGGCAGGGTTGCCTTCTTCATGTACTGTCTAAATCATACTTTGTTCGAAAATATATATTACGAAGATGCGAATTAATGATGGAGGCAACGTTCCTTAATGTAATATTCGACATTTCACATTACATATATTCTTGACATATATTACATATATTCTAACTCTCTTTGCCGATGCAAAATTGCCGGGTACCTAGCGGAAGAGCCAGAAACGGTGTCACCTCGGGTATCACAGCTGCTCCCGAAGATCGCCGTGATTGTTTGACACAGGATTTAAGTTCTTGAGTTTGAGTCGTTCGTGAGACTTTTTCTCATTCTTCCTGACGATCAGTTTTTGGATTTAGTCATAAGGAGTATTTTCCAATTTTCGCGTTATGGTAGCCTATTGATAAAAAGATGGGTATCAATGGCGAAGTCAATATTTGTGTAACGTAATGTAATATTAGTGTAAAGTAATATTCGAAAGAACAAATTTCTGAATTTGGGTTTTAGGGATAGACGAAAAGATGGGGATCAAAGTAACGTAAATTGAAAGAAAAAAAAACTGTCATCTACTGTGAATAGATATGGGTTGTGAACAAAATGTACGATTTATTTCCACAAAAACTCCAAATAGATTACATAATTCCAGCAGCCATCGCGCGACCGTAGATACCTGCCCTGACAGCCTTGCCTCCGCCATTACAATCCACGTCGCAGTCTTTGTTGACCTGGCAGCAGTAAGCAAAGAAGCACTCAGTGCAGCAATTATCTGTGGTGTTTGAAGACACGATCCATTCCGTGCATTTTAGTTTACTGAAGGTGATCTCGACATGGTTCATCAGGTCGCACTCGTCTGCGTCGCAGCTTGGTTCACCGCCGCGTCCTTGCACGCTTGTTTTGGCTGCTGTCACGAAATCCATCAGCGAGTCCAAGAATCCGATGTCATTTACATCAGGCGGGACAAGCTCTTCTGGCTCTTTTGGAAAGGCAAGTACCGCCACCGCGATGCACAAGGCAATGCAGATAATAGAGTGCTTCGTCGCCTGAAAGTAAACCAATCAGTTACTGATGATGATGATGATGGGGAATCATATTTGATGGTGTAAAACGGATACGTCAGCTGAATTTTCAGAAAAAAATTCAGCTGATGTATCCGTTTTACGCCATCAAATATGATTCGCAGTCAGCTTGGTCTGAAGGAATATTTAGCCTCCAAGATGGGGAAATCTTGTTTACGCACTTGAGAAGAGGGAAAGAGCACAGTACAATTGTCTATAATTCTTGTCTTTCTTGAAAGACAAAACCAACATAAACTAGACCTACGTTGCCTGGGCAACGTGAAGTGTTGCGACAACCTTTGTCCGGCTTCGCCGACTAAAGTGTTGCGAGAGCAACACTTTGGTTTTGTTCCTTCGCTGTCTGTTAAATGCTGAAGTTTTCAACTTATTGAAGCTTTTAAAACTTTATTTTCTAAAAAGAATAATCAAATGATCAAAAGCTATTCTTCAGCGTTGAAAAAACAACAACAAAAGAATATTGGAAGAAGGGACTAAATTGACTTTGCAGTCAGTTGAACTTTATCCTTTTCAATCGTAGACATCGTGACCGATGAAAACTTGGAAAAATATCTTATATAACTAGTTGGTATTGTAAAGCTATCCGTACCTTTTCAGGATCACTAACAACAAACAGGTATCGCCTAGCTTTATCCTTTTCAATCGTAGACATCGTGATAGATGAAAACTTTGAAAAATATCTTAAAAAAAATGGATTACATATACTTTGATCAGCTAATCAAGGGCATCGATTGCCCTAACAACAACAAAGAATATCGGAAAAAGGGACTAGATTGACTTTGCAGTCAGTTGAACTTTATCCTTTTCAATCGCAGACATCGTGACAGATGAAAACTTTGAAAAATATCTTATATAATCTAGTTGGTATTATAAAGCTATCCGTAACTTTTCAGGATCACTAACAACAAATAAGTATCGCCTATTTTTGGTTTCAGTGTGTAGGCTACCTTACTACTGAAGTTGTCAGCCCCTTGAAAATTTCAAACTGGTTTATCTCATGAAGGATTTTTGTTAAAAAAAATTGGATGACATAATTTGATCAACTCATCAAGGGCTATCGATTGCCCTAACAACAACAAAGAATATCGGAAAAAGGGACTAAATTGACTTTGCAGTCAGTTGAACTTTATCCTTTTCAATCGTAGAGATCGTGACGGATGAAAACTTTGGTTTTGTTCCTTCGCTGTCTGTTAAATGCTGAAGTTTTCAACTTATTGAAGCTTTTAAAACTTTATTTTCTAAAAAGAATAATCAAATGATCAAAAGCTATTCTTCAGCGTTGAAAAAACAACAACAAAAGAATTTTGGAAGAAGGGACTAAATTGACTTTGCAGTCAGTTGAACTTTATCCTTTTCAATCGTAGACATCGTGACCGATGAAAACTTGGAAAAATATCTTATATAACTAGTTGGTATTGTAAAGCTATCCGTACCTTTTCAGGATCACTAACAACAAACAGGTATCGCCTATTTTTGGTTTCAGTGTGTACCTTACTACTGAAATTGTCACCCCCTTGAAACTTTCAAACTGGTTTATCTCATGAAGGATTTTTGTTAAAAAAAATCGATGACATACTCTGATCAACTCATCAAGGGCTATCGATTGCCCTAACAACAACAAAGAATATCGGACAAAGGGACTAAATTGACTTTGCAGTCAGTTGAACTTTATCCTTTTCAATCGTAGACATCGTGATAGATGAAAACTTTGAAAAATATCTTATATAATCTAGTTGGTAGTATAAAGCTATCCGTAACTTTTCAGGATCACTAACAACAAATAAGTATCGCCTATTTTTGGTTTCAGTGTGTAGGCTACCTTACTACTGAAGTTGTCAGCCCCTTGAAAATTTCAAACTGGTTTACCTCATGAAGGATTTTTGTTAAAAAAAAATGGATGACATAATTTGATCAACTCATCAAGGGCTATCGATTGCCCTAACAACAACAAAGAATATCGGAAAAAGGGACTAAATTGACTTTGCAGTCAGTTGAACTTTATCCTTTTCAATCGTAGAGATCGTGACGGATGAAAACTTGGAACAATATCTTAAGGATTTTTGTTAACAAAAAATGGATTACATATACTTTGATCAGCTAATCAAGGGCATCGATTGCCCTAACAACAACAAAGAATATCGGAAAAAGGGACTAGATTGACTTTGCAGTCAGTTGAACTTTATCCTTTTCAATCGCAGACATCGTGACAGATGAAAACTTTGAAAAATATCTTATATAATCTAGTTGGTATTATAAAGCTATCCGTAACTTTTCAGGATCACTAACAACAAATAAGTATCGCCTATTTTTGGTTTCAGTGTGTAGGCTACCTTACTACTGAAGTTGTCAGCCCCTTGAAAATTTCAAACTGGTTTATCTCATGAAGGATTTTTGTTAAAAAAAATTGGATGACATAATTTGATCAACTCATCAAGGGCTATCGATTGCCCTAACAACAACAAAGAATATCGGAAAAAGGGACTAAATTGACTTTGCAGTCAGTTGAACTTTATCCTTTTCAATCGTAGAGATCGTGACGGATGAAAACTTGGAACAATATCTTATATAATCTAGTTGGTATTATAAAGCTATCAGTAACTTTTCAGGATTATAATACCACAGATGACACTATTAGTTATTACGAACTACCTCACTGTTTTACATTATCGTTTGTACCCCTAGGTTACATCGATAGACCATCGATACAAACTTTCTTACAGTCAGATTTATAGAAATCGAATACAGTGTGCACCAGGTTGCACAAATTTCTAGCCCCTCGTGAACCGATTCTTACTAATAAGTCCCTCTTCCGTGATAGACATCAAAGTTCATCGTATAAAAATAATGGGTACACCAGCTAGCAAAAGATGCAAACTACCCATCGGTGAAGATGAGTGTACCATAACAGCCGATAATTACTTACAAGTCCCTATCATGTCTTATGATTGGGAACCAAATTGTTCTTACCATCGAAGTCACCGGAAACAAATACCAGGTACACTAACTAGCAAGTACACCAGCTAGCAAAAGTTGCAAACCCCTCGTCGCTGAAGATGATTGTAACATAACAGCCGATTATTACTTACAAGTCCCTTCCACATCTTACCATTGGGAACCAAATTGTTCTTACCGTCGAACACACCGGAAACAAATAACAGGTACACCAACTAGCAAAAGCTGCAAAGCCCTCATCAGCGAAGATGATTATGAGCTAACAGTTGACTGTTGCTTACAAGTCCCGTACATGTCTCACAACTCGTATCGCCTATTTTTGGTTTCAGTGCGCACCTTACTACTGAAGTTGTCAACCCCTTGAAATTTTCAAACTGGTGTATCTCATGAATGAATTTTTGTACCAAAAAGTGGATGATATATACTTTGATCAGCTCATCAACGGCTATCGATTGCCGTCGAAAAAAAACTAGACCTACGTTGCCGGGGCAACGTGAAGTGTTGCGGCAACCTTTGTCCGGCTTCGCCGACTAAAGTGTTGCGAGAGCAACACTTTGGTTTTGTTTCTTCGCTGTCGGTTAAATGCTGAAATTGTCAACGTATCGAAGCTTTTTTAAAACGGTATGTTCTAAAAAGAATAATCACATGATCAAAAGCTGTTCTTTAGCGTTGTAAAACCAACAACAAAACAATATCGGAAGAAGGGACTAAATTGACTTGGCGGTCAGTTGAACTTTATCCTTTTCAATCGTAGATATCGTGACGGATGAAAACTTGGAACAATATCTTATATAATCTAGTTGGTATTATAAAGCTCTCCATAACGTTTCAGGATTAAAATACCATAGATGACACTATTAATTATTACAAAACTACCTTATTGTTTTAGATTACCGTATCGTTTGCACCCGTTGTGTTAACAGTTAATCCTCGGTTATAGCGATAGACCATCGATACAAACTTTCTTACCGTCATATTTACAGATATCGAATACAATGTGCACCAATTTTCAAAAATTTCTAGCCCCTCGTGAACCGATTCTTACTTACAAGTCCCTCTCCCGTGATTGACATCAAATTCATCGGAACAAATAATGGATACACCAGCTATTAAAAGTTGCAAACCCCTCATCGCTGAAGATGATTATAGCAGAAAAGCCGTTTTGGCTTTTTGGGAACAAAATTGTTCTTACCATCTAATACACCCGATACAAATAACAGGTATACCAACTAGCAAAAGCTGCAAACTCCTCATTGCCGAAGATGATTATGAGCTAACAGTCGACTGTTGCTTACAGTCGACTGTTGCTTACAGTCGACTGTTGCTTACAAGTCCCTTACATGTCTCACAACTGGTATCGCCTATTTTTGGTTTCAGTGTGTACCTTACTCCTGAAGTTGTCAACCCCTTGAAACTTTCAAACTGGTTTATCTCATGAAGGATTTTTGTTCAAAAAAATGGAGCTCATCAAGGGCATCGATTGCCCTAACCACAACAAAAGAATATCGGAAAAAGGGACTAAATTGACTTTGCAGTCAGTTGAACTTTATCCTTTTCAATCGTAGACATCGTGACGGATGAAAACTTGGAACAATATCCTATATAATCTAGTTGGTATTATAAAGCTATCCGTAACTTTTCAGGATTAAAATACCATAGATGACACTATTAATTATTACGAAACTACCTTGTTTTACATTATCGTTTGTACCCGTTGCGAAAACAGTAAATCCTAGGATACAGCGAGAGACCATCGATACAAACTTTCTTACCGTCAGTTTTATATAAATCGAATACAATGTGCAACAATTTGCACAAATTTCTAGCCCCTCGTTCACCGATTCTACTGACAAGTCCCTTTCCCGTGATAGACATCAAGTTCACCGGATAAAAATAATGGGTACACCGGCTAGCAAAAGTTGCAAACCCCTCATCGCTGAAGATTTTTGTAGCATAACAGCCTGTTATTACTGACAAGTCCCTTGCATGTCTTACAATTGGGAACCTAATTGTTCTTACCATCAAATGACAGGTACGCCAACTAGCGAAAGCTGCAAACCCCTCATTGCCGAAGATGATTATGAGCTAACACTCGACTGCCGCGTACAAGTCCCCTACATGTCTCACAACTGGTATCACCTATTTTTGGTTTCAGTGTGTACCTTACTACTGAAGTTGTCAACCCCTTGAAACTTTCAAACTGGTGTATCTCATGAAGGAATTTGTGTACCAAAAAATGGATGACATATACTTTGATCAGCTCATCAGCGGCTATCGATTGCCGTCGAAAAAAAAAATTCTACCTGTCTTAGTTCAAAAGTTGACTTTTTTGCCGTAGGCCAACTTTCTAACGTCACCACTTAGAAAGGAGCAAAGGATAAGCTCTAGTTTCTTTAGCAATGAGAGAACTTCTAAAGTTTAAGAGGTACATCTGATACCATTTCTCTACCGCAAACCCAAGTGCAAAAAAACGAATGATAAACTCAGCTGAAATCGCGTACACAAATGGAACCAAATTGTTCTTACCATCGAATACACCGGAAACAAATAACAGGTACACCAACTAGCAAAAGCGGCAAACCCCTCATTACCAAAGATGATTATGAGCCAACAGTCGACTGTTGCTTAAAAGTCCCCTACATGTCTCATAACAGGTATCGCCTATTTTTGGTTTCGTGTACCTTACTACTGAAGTTGTCAACCCCTTTGAAATTTTCAAACTGGTGTATCTCATGAAGGAATTTTTGTACCAAAAAATGGATGACATATACTTTGATCAGCTCATCAATGGCTATCGATTGCCGTCGAAAAAAAAATTCTACCTGTCTTAGTTCAAAAGTTGACTTTTTTGCCGTAGGCCAACTTTCTAACGTCACGACTTAGAAAGGAGCAAAGGATAAGCTCTAGTTTCTTTAGCAATGAGAGAACTTTTAAAGTTTAAGGGGCACATCTGATACCGTTACTCTACCGCAAACCCAAGTGCAAAATTTTTTTTTTATAAACTCAGCTGGAATCGTCGCAGACATGGACAGAAACAATAGATGGCAGCACTTTCGGACCCGTGGGAAAAAGCCACTTTTTTGTCTCTGTAGATTTTTCTATTTATCACTCAAAGAAGATATGTTGGCTGTGGGGCCGGGTAACTGCCGCATATATTTAACACTTATAGATTTTAGTCCATCTTCAATTTGAAACTGGTGCCTGCCTGCTAGCGTGCTAGAACGGAGCTTTCCACTCGAAAGCAGAAACATGGTTTGATGAAACGAAAGGTTCGCTACACAACTTGAGATGGTCCTCTCCGACATAGGCTATACAACTCCACTTCACTTCGCAAACCGTAGGCTCTGGCTCGATGACAAGCAAAAACCATCCTTATTGGCCCCAGGCAAGAGTTCTACGGAGCTTTCCAAAATGTAATGTCATATTCATCAATCCGGCCTAAGGTCCACACTTTCCGTAAAAACCGCACAGGTTAGACCCTTCCCAGTTACCAGGAATAAAATGAAATCGGAGTCATAGGAAAAAAAAAAAAAAAAAAAAAAAAAAAACAGGACAAAACCAAAGTGTTGCTCTCGCAACACAATTCTACCTGTCTTGGTTCAAAAGTTGACTTTTTTGCCGTAGGCCAACTTCCTAATGTCACCGCTTAGAAAGGAGCAAAGGATAAGCTCTAATTTCTTTAGCAATGAGAAAACTTTTAAAGTTTGAGAGGTACATGTGATGCCATTTCTCTACCGCAAACCCAAGTGCAAAAAAACGAGCGATAAACTCAGCTGAAATCGCGCACAGAAATGGATAGAAATAATAGATGGCAGCACTTTCGGACCCGTGGGAAAAAGCCACTTTTTTGTTTCTGTAGATTTTTGTATTTATCACTCAAAGAAGATATGTTGGCTGTGGGGCCGGCTAACTGCCGCATATATTTAACACTTATAGATTTTAGTCCATCTTCAATTTGAAATTGGTGCCTGCCTGATTGCGTGCTAGAACGGAGCTTTCCACTCGAAAGCAGAAACATGGTTTGATGAAACAAAAGGTTCGCTACACAACTTCAGATAGTCCTCTCTGCTACGTAACTCCACTTCACTTCGCACACCGTAGGCTCTGGCTCGAGGACAAGCAAAAAACATCCTTTTTGGCCCCAGGCAAGAGTTATACGGAGCTTTCCAAACTGTAATGTCATATTCATCAATCCGGCCCAAGGTCCACACATTCCGTAAAAACCGCACAGCTTAGACCCTTACCAGTTACCAGGAATAAAATGAAATCGGAGTCATTGGAAAAAAAAAAAAAAAAAAAAAAAACGAGGACAAAACCAAAGTGTTGCTCTCGCAACACAATTAGATAAATTAGATAAAAATCGCTAGTGGGCCCAGAGGCGTCATTTGAACCCCCATGGGAGGGTGGGGGGGGGGAACTACACATGAACAAATCACAAGATCCGAGAGAAGGAAAGTGAATTGAAAAAATTGTGACAGGCAGTTGTGAAAGTTGATCTTCAGAATGGTTCTCATCAAAATTTGACCTTTCTTAAACCGAGGTGATGACCCCGAACGACACTTTTCGTGAAATGACACCCCTGCGACAGTCACTGCAAAAGTTAAACGACAATAAAAACAAGTGCGCGATCGCTCAAACGTGGAGTGTAAAAGTAAAACGTTTATCATATCCTGTATACAAGCAGCCAGTCACCCTTGAACTGGAAGGGCACGGGAGAGGTGGATACCCCCTCCCCCCAAAAAAGAAACTATGTAGAACATAAAGCCGACCAGTCCATTAGGTCCCGAATTTACTCGCTGGGCAATCTGGGCCCATTTGCCCATAAACGGGGGATGGTTGGGGAGGTGCAAATAACAGGACCAAAGTGTTGATGGGACCCCAAAAATCCTCGAGCTACAGCCTACGGTGTGCGAAGTGAAGTGGAGTTGTATAGCGTGTGTCAGAGAGGACTTCTACAGTCCAGCTTTCGTTTCATCAAACCCCATTTCTGCTTTCGAGTGGAAAGCTCCGTTCTAACAGGCAAGCAGGTAGGCACCAGTTTCAAATTGAAGATGGACTAAAATCTATAAGTGCCAAATATGTCCGGCAGTTGCCTGTCCCAACAGCCAATATATCTTCTTTGAGTGATCAATAGAAAAATTTACAGAAAAAAGAAAGTAGCATTTTCGCACGGGTCCAAAAGTGCTGTCATTTATTGTTTCTACTCATTTCTGTTTGTGATTTCAGCCAAGTTTATCATTCCTTTTTTTGCACTTGGGATACTGGTAGAGCGTGGTATCAGATGTACCTCTTCAGCTTTAAAAGTTCTTTCGTTGTTCAAGAAATTAGACCTAACCTTTTTCTCCTTTCTAAGTTTTGATATTAGAAAGTTGGCCTACGGCAAAATTGTAAACTTTTGAATTTGTACAGATAGAATTCTTTTTTCAACGGCAATCGATAGCCCTTGGTGAGCCGATCACAGAGTAGGTAATCCGTTTTTTGTTACAATAATTCCTTCATGAGATATGAGATACACCATTTTGAGTTTTTTGAGGGGTTGAGCACAGTAAAAAGTTTAATATAGTACACACTGAAACCAAAAATAGGCGTATTCCAACTGTGAAACACGTAGATAGTTGTAAGTAAAATATGCTGTAATGCTATAATAATCTTCGGCGGTGAGGGATTTGCAACTTTGCTAGTTGGTCCACATATTATTTGTTTCCTGTGTATTGATGTCCATCACGGGGAGAGGGAGTTGTAAGAAAGAATCAGTAGCTAGGGGGAGTTCATGAGGGGCTAGAAATCTGTGCAAGTTGGTGCTCATTGTATCTGTTCTCTATAAATCTGAGGATAAGAGAATTGGCTTCCATGGTCTATCCTGTAACCTAGGAGTAAGCGTTTACGCAAGGGATCGACTAAAAGAAGGAAAGGAAAGGCAAGAGAAAAGCAGGAAAGAACACTAAAACCAGGAAAGAAATGGTGGACATGAAATATCCTAGTTGCCGACCCCTCACTGGACTCGTGATCGCCTACCGACAAGGTACTAAAAGGAGGAAAAAGTGAACTTCTAGAAATGTAGGTTGCCGACCCATCACGAGAAACTAAACTGAGGAAAAGCACTGCACAGCGTGCCAGTTTTTTCGAATACTAAAAGGAGGAAAAGGTGAACTGTTACAAATGTAAGTTTCCGACCCCTCACGGGATACTAAACAGAGGAAAGGCTTGCCAGTTTTTCGAATCCTCGATTTTTTGCAATTCTTTCCTCGTTTTAGTTTGCCCTTCCTGGTTTTAGTATTCTTTCCTGCTTTTCTCTTGCCTTTCCTTTCCTGCTTTTAGTCGATCCCTTTACGCAACGGGTACACATGAAAATGAAAAACAATGACATTAGTTTCGCAATAATTGGTAGAGCGACATCTATGGCATTTTGATACTGAAAGGCATAGCTTTAAAATATCGACTAGGTTATATCGGGTCTTGTTCCTTGAGCAAGACTCAATTCCCTCTATACGGCAGAAAACGTGAAAATGTCTACAAAGACTTCGTCATTTGAGCGAAGGTTGACCAACGTTTTCTTTCGCAGTAAATGTACCCAAATAAAATACGTTATGCTACAGTAACATGGCTTAGCTAACAAATAGCCCTAAAACTTTTGAGTACAGAAATAACCTACCATTATGCCTGATAGAGGTTGAAAATAAACTAGCAAAGTGACTGCTATCATAAATCGTCTCCTGAAACTTTCCGCAATTCTGGAAACAGGTGCGAATTTACGACATTTCGTTTTCCTTGTTCGACGGTCTGTTATAACTGTTAATACTAGGAAAGCTTGATAGAAAACTACCTTACATTACACTTGTAATTTAAAGCAATACCTTGCAGTGGATGACGGTGACTATTTCTGGGTTAACGCGAGTTTTAGCGGAGTTTCCGGTCTTTCCCACCGTTATTGTCTTTGGGTTGCAGCTTCAGGACGCTCCTTGGTAACCCAATGGCCACCTTGGTAACTCTATGGTCGAAACTGCTTTTCTCTATAGGAGGGTTTTCGCGAACTGGAAAGAAAAGTCGGAATCACTTTCCACTGGTTTTCGCGCTACTGCGGAAAGTTGCCGACTTTCCAACCGGGTTTCGCGCCTGGGAAACCCAAGCAGCTTTCTCAGAAACTGATTCCACGAGGTTAGTGGAAAGCTACGCGGAAAGTTGTTTGTTTGGGAGGGAATTACAAATTAGTTGAGAAAAAACAGTGCAAGTATCACTAATAAACTAAAAAAAATGGCAAGCGTTATTAAGGTGACTTCGATGGAATATAGGAGAATTAAAGAATCATCAACTAAACCGTTATATTCCTTCGAAAAATATGTTATTCGAAATTTTGCCGGCGATACCAGCTTTCCATGGGCTTTCGCGGTCAGTCTATCGGGAAAGTGGAAAGTTATTCCGGGAATCGTTTTTCCACAGTTTTCGCGATGCGCTTCGCTCGTCGGAAAGGGATTCCGAGATTTCGCGAAAACCCCTCCTCATAGCAGAGGAACACGGTTTAGCTTGTCTACCTCCAATGTTAGTTGCGTTTTTCCACTCCCCAAACCCGTGTACACCGGGTGCCGGTGCCGGAAGGCGCCAGAAGGTGCCGGAAGGTGGAAATTCTAACTGTCTAGCGTCAAAAGAAAGTACTACAACCGATGAACTTGCTTGCGTTCTGATTGAGCTATATAGATTTTTGAATGGGGTACCCAGATACGTTGAATGTAAATAAAACAACCGCGCTGATCCGCTCTGGAGCGCGTCAATAGAACCAATCAGCGTTGATTTCTATATTTCCTCTTTAGCAACTTACCGGCGATCTAGCTGTTTGTAGAGGTAACAAAACGTGATGTGGCGCGAATCCGCTCGTTTGCGTCGGAAGTCGGTCGTATTTTACTCGCCTCAGCATGTTTGAATGACCGAGGTAGCGAGACAGTTCTGTCTCGTTATTTGTTCTTGATGGTATGTCTCAGTTTTTCTCAATCCCTACAAGAAAATCATTGAAAGGACTTTCGGCTTTTACAACAGTTTTTCCTGTTCAAAATACACAGTAAAGATATTCCTTTTCTACACATAAAATAGAATGAGCATTTGCTCTTGAGCTCCTAGTCGCTGTAGGCTAGTTCTGTTTCAAGTTTTTGTAATCACTGTATCTCTTTTCTTGATGAAACAAGTTTTTTTTTCTAAATTTGTATTTTAATGCACTTTTATTAAACTTTGTGATTTTTATACACCGACTATTATTGGATAGTACCTTCCGGCACCTTCCGGCACCTCCCGGCACCTTCCGGCACCTCCCGGCACCTTCCGGCACCTTCCGGCACCTCCCGGCACCTCCCGGCACCTTCCGGCACCTCCCGGCACCTTCCGGCACCTCCCGGCACCTTCCGGCACCTCCCGGCACCTTCCGGCACCTTCCGGCACCCTCCATTCACACTCCCTGCACCCTCCTGCACCCTCCCTGCACCCTCCTGCACCCTCCTGCACCCTCCACTTTTGTCAGTTTTTAACCTGTCTAGGATGAAATGGCGCTGTCTAACGTCAAAAGAAAGTACTATAATCGATGAACCTTCCGGTAGACAGGTTAAAAACTGAAAAAAGTGGAAGGTGCCGGGAGGGTGCCGGGAATGACTGTACACCGGGTGCCGGAGAGTGAGTAACCCCTCGGTGGTAACTGGTCGTAGTATCTGAAAAGTCATCTCACTTTCATCGAATTTTGTCAGATTGGTGAGAAAGAGTTTAGCACTTAGTGATATAACTGGATATCTGTTTTTATGGCACTTGAGCTTACTCAAGTGCCATATAGCGATTGTAATTTCTGTCAGTCAGTCGGTCTGTCGGTCTGTCGGTCCCTGTTTTGCTAGTTTGGGCACTTCCAGATAAGCTAGGACGATGAAACTTGGCAGGCATATCAGGAACTGGACCAGATTAAATTAGAAATTGTCGCTTCCTCGATCCGACCATCTGGAGGGGAGTGGAGGGAGGGGGAATCCGGAAAAATAGGAAAAATGAGATATTTTTAGCTTACGAACGGGTGATCGGATCTTAATGAAACTTGATATATGGAAGGACTTCGTGTCTCAGACCCTCCATTTTAAATCCAGACCGGATCCGGTGACACTGGGGGGAGTTGGAGGGGGAAACTGGAAATCTTGGAAAACACTTAGAGTGGAGGGATCCGGATGAAACTTGGTGGAAAGTACAAGCGAAAGTCCTAGATACGTGACTGATATAACCGGAACGGATCCGCTCACTTTGGGGGAGTTGGGGGGGGGGGAGAAGTCCGAATTTGTAGTGATCCCGCGAGTTCCGTGCTTCCTGATGTGCTGGGACGATAGAAATTTACAGGTATGTCCGGGACCCGACCAAATTAAATAGGAAATCGTCAATTCCCCGATTCGACAATCTGGGGGGGGGGGAGTGCAGGGAGGGTGAAGCCAAAATTTGAGATATTTTTAGCTTCCGAACGGGTGATCGGATCTTGATGAAAACTTATATTTAGGATGACCTCGTGTCTCAGACATCTCACTTTAAATCCGGGCCGGATCCGATGACACTGGGGGGAGTTGGAAATTTTGAGAAACGCTTAAAGTGGAGGGATCGGGATGAAACTTGGTGGGAAAAACAAGCACAGGTCCTAGACACGTCATTGACATAACCGGACCGGATCAGGGCACTGTGGGGGAGTTGGGGTGGGGGTCCGGATTTCTAGCGATCCAGCGAGTTCGGCATACTTCCTGATGTCCTAGGGCGATGAAACTTGGCTGGTATGTCAGGGATCCGAACAGATTGACTTGAGAACAGCCGTTTCCCCGACCCGACCTTCGTGGGGGGAGTGGGTGGATGGGGAGTCCGGAATCTAGTGGCGTGCATAACTTTTGAACGGGTGATCGGATTTGAATGAAACTTGTCTGGTGAGCTATCGCCTCGGACGTTCAGTGTCACGTCCGGGTCGGGTCCGATACCTGTGGGGATGGGGGGGGGGGGGTGGTGGTGGAAAACTCAAGAAACTCTAAAAGCAGAGGGATTGGGACGAAACTTAATGGATGGAACAAGCATTAGGCCTAGATGAAATTGACGGAGCCAGATGGTTTCGGGGCTCTGTGGGGGGAGTTGGAGGGAGTTTCCTGGAATTCCGGTAGTCGTGAGTTGGAATAGTTCCAGATGTAAAACGACAACGAAACTTTGCAGGCATATTAGCGACCCGAATAATCTTGACTTAAGAACCTGACACAACATACCCCCGGAAACTTCTGTTCCTTGATCCGAGCATTTTTTGGGAGCAAGAGAAGAGAAATATGGAAACTGATTTCTATAAATTGCGAACGAGTGGTCTGATTCGAGTGAAACTTCATGGGTGATACGAATCGATGGCCTCGACATGTAAAACATGCCTTCGAACCATATGCGACCACGATTAGGGGAATTGGGGGTGGGGGGACTTTTGACATGCACAAAAACCAAACGGATGGACCGAATGAGATGGAATTCGACAGTGCCGAGTTTATGCGGCCAAGATTTGTTACTTGGCGTCCGGGCCGGATTCGGCCAAGGTAGGGGGGGGTACTGGAAAATTGCAGATAGGCTATGCTCCAATTTCAGTAAAAACTTGATGGACAGGAACAGGGAATTAAGAGATTGGGCCCGAACCGGCTCCGACAACGTTGGTAGGAGGGGGGGGGGGGGTACCGGAACGTTCCAAAAATGCTCAGATTCGAGTGAAACTTGATAGATGGTATAAACGAAGATGCTTTAGGTGGTCGATTTCTTTTATTCCGAACCAGATTCGGCCACGGTAGTTGGAGATAGAGTGAGTACCGGAAATCGTGTAGCATGTCTAGGGATCAAACAAATGGATTTATTGGGATGAAAGTTTGAACAGTCATGTGCATTTGCTACAGACAATCGAGACGATGCCGGAACTGCTCAGAGAAACTAAATATCCTATTTCTATTTCCGAACCGCATTTTTGGATGGCGGGTGTATTTTGTGACGTTCTCATCTACTTTCTTGTACAGCCTACTCGTACAAGTGCCATATGAGCTCGTAGCTCTTGTTCTTTTGGGATGACTTCGAAAAGAGCAATTTCGGCATTAGTCGTTTTTGCAGAGCACCGTGTATCAGATACTACGATAACTGCAAAAACGACTAATTGCAGATCCAGTGACCGTGGTAACAGATACCATGGCATCAGCAAAAGCACAACTATTATCTGTCTATGATTGTCTATCCTAAGTGACTGTATGTTTGTTTTAGTTATAGTTTTTTTTTTTGCAGATTATTGTTGCCTGTTATTAACCGTTGCATACCTTTAGCTGCAGTATCCTGCTCAACTTTTCCATCTCCTTCCTGGTGACATTTTCTCCGGCTTTCCACATGATAGCTTGATGAATCTCTACTTTCATTTTTATTACCTCTCTAGTTCGCTATTTAGGAGGAGAGTGCTTGACAATTGAGATCTTTAAAGGATCTGTCCTACCTATAATTATGTAAATTGTTTCCCTGTTCTCGCTGTAAGTCATGGGTCTTGGAAAAGGCTTAAAACAGCCAAAACCGTGGGTTATTTGTTGAAAGCACAGCCTAGTTTTAAAGTCTTCAAACAAATTTTAAATACTGGAAGTTGTGCGAGGAGTCTGAATAGTGCGAGGAGTCCTTTAACTTAAAACGCAACAGTGGATGTGTTTGCACGAAGAAAAGCTGAAGATTCGACTAGAATAATAACTCCAGGTTTAGATCCGGACTTTAATTCTGGTCAGGTCTATAGCG
The DNA here is from genome assembly GCA_023053575.1 of Branchinecta lynchi. Taxonomy (NCBI): domain Eukaryota; kingdom Metazoa; phylum Arthropoda; class Branchiopoda; order Anostraca; family Branchinectidae; genus Branchinecta; species Branchinecta lynchi. Next base: position 2,982,728 of record JAKZAP010000007.1, read on the forward strand.
TGCCTGCCGTTTCGATACTCTGGAAGATTCCATAGATGGCGCTAATCGGACTGACGAAAAGCAATCGGCAAATGGCATTTGATATGATATGATATGATATTTATTCGTCTTAAAAGCCCAAACGCCATAACAAACACACATAAATAACAACATGTAAATACGAAAATAAACGGTCGCACTACTACACTAAACCCCACTCAAACACTTTTCCCTGTGCAGATTAGCCACTCTGAGGAACCTCGCCAGGTTTCTTATAGTAAGCAAATCCATTTAACAACCAATTCCTCCCATGAATCCCTCCCTTAAAAATTTCCTCCCTCAAATCCTCAATTTCATCACATCCAAACTTAAAATGAATTTGAACCTCATCTCCCTCACCGCACATTGGACAAAAGCCAGGGGGTTACAGTTTCTGTATGAGGTGGCCGGTGAGCAGGGGCATCACGACTAGGGGGGAAGGGGGGGGGACGCCACCCCGAATGTTGTCGGCCATTCGGTAACAAAAATTAGCCGGGTTGGCGCGAAGCGCCGTGATTTTTCGTAAAAACAGTCGAAAACATTTTTTTTTTTTTTTTTTTTTTACTACTACACTGTCAGAAGTTTCATAACAGATAGCATATAACACTTTCAAGAATAACACCTTTTCACTTAGAAATAAAGTGTTATGACCAATTAAGTTTAGACTATTTCGTGCGTAGATCTCAAACAACACCTTCAATTGGTAAAAATACTAACGGGAACATAACACATAACGTCCCAAAGTGTTATCTGCTGAAACCGCGCATCCTTTTGTTGTTGTTACGTAACTTCTGACAATGTAGTATTTTTACCTATTGAAGGTGTTGTTGGAGATCTATGCACGAAATAGTATAAACTTAACTGGTCATAACACTTTATTTTTAAGTGAAAAAGTTTTATTCTTGAAAGTGTTATACGCAATCTGTTCTGAAAGTTCTGACAGTGTAGTTTTTCTTACAATCAGCCGATTTTTCGTCAACACAGTCGTTTTTTATCAATAATAGTTGTTTCTATCTGCAAATACAGTCGGTAAAAATGAACAGCCAGTCGGTAAATACCTACACCATCAGAAGTTGCATAACAGATAACGTATAACACTTTCAAGAATAACACCTTTTCACTTAGAAATAAAGTGTTATGACCAATTAAGTTTACAGTATTTCGTGCCTAGATCTCCAACAAGACCTTCAATTGGTAAAAATACTAACGGGAACGAAAGAAACATAACATATAACGTCCCCAAGTGTTATCTGTTGAAACAGCGCACCCTTCTGTTGTCGTTATGTAACTTCTGACAGTGTAGTATTTTTACCTATTGAAGGTGTTGCTGGAGATCTAGGCACGAAATAGTATAAACTTAATTGGTCATAACACATTATTTCTAAGTGAAAAGGTGTTATTCTTGAAAGTTTTATGCGCAATCTGTTCTGAAACTTCTGACAGTGTTGTTTTTCTTACTATGAGCCGATTTTTCGTCAACACAATCGTTTTTTATCAATAATAGTCGTTTCTATCTGCCAAAACAGTCGGTAGAAATGACCAGCCAGTCGGTAAATACCTACACTATCAGAAGTTTCATAACAGATAGCGTATAACACTTTCAAGAATAACACCTTTTCACTTAGAAATAAAGTGTTATGACCAATTAAGTTTACAGTATTTCGTGCCTATATCTCCAACAACACCTTCAATTGGTAAAAATACTAACGGGAATGAAAGAAACATAACAGATAACATCCCAAAGTGTTATCTGTTGAAACCGCGCACCCTTCTGTTGTCGTTAACTTCTGACAGTGTAGTATTTTTACCTATTGAAGGTGTTGTTGGAGATCTAGGCACGAAATAGTATACACTTAATTGGTCATAACACTTTATTTCTAAGTGAAAAGGTGTTATTCTTGAAAGTGCTATGCGCAATCTGTTACGAAACTTCTGACAGTGTAGTTTTTCGTACAATCAGCCGATTTTCGCCAACAAACAGTCGGCAAAAATGACCAGCCAGACGGTAAATACCTACACTATCAGAAGTTTCATGACAGATAGCATATAACACTTTCAAGAATAACACCTTTTCACTCAGAAATAAAGTGATATGACCAATTAAGTTTACAGTATTTCGTGCCTAGAAAAAGGTGTTATTCTTGAAAGTGTTATGCGCCATCTGTTATGAAACTTCTGACCGTGTAGCTTTTCTTACAATCAGCCGATTTTTCGTCAACACAGTCGTTTTTTATCAATAATAGTCGTTTCTATCTGCAAAAACAGTCGGTAAAAATGACCAGCCAGTCGGTAAATACCTAGTTCCATAAACAAATTCTGGCTAGTAACGCCTCTGCCGGTGAGATGGTTACAATTTCAATGAGGTGGTTGTAGTTTCTATATCGCCGGCCGTTATAGTTTCCTTACCAATTCATGGTTTTCGTGGATTTCGGCGGAGACCTACTATCAACCCGCATGCTCTTGTTTCCTGGAGTTTTTCTATTTTCCCCATATGCTGCGAACGCTCAGTGGTGCTCCAGGTGCAAGCTTATTGTGTTATGACTGGATTCGCTAAGGGAGACGAGGCCTATCAGTTTAAGTACAGATGCAGGACGTAACACATTGACATTAAGAGACCTTGTTAGATTTTGTATTCATTCGATGAAAGAGATCCTTCTACTGTCTGAAGTATATTATAGAGGTACGAAGATTTTTGCATTAAAAATTAAAATATAGTATTTTGGGACGGGGTCGACTGAAAGATTCGATCATCATTGCAGTTACATTTTGTGGCGCGTGGAATCGGATAAGACTAACAGTCCTGATACTCCGCTTAGTTCCCTTACTCATCCTTCTATCACGACAATCTCACGATTTTCAGATTCAACAGTATTTTCGTTTTTTATGGCACCTGCGCTTCGGCCAAGTGCCATATAGCGATCGTAATTTCTGTCCATCCTGTACGGTTTTGCTAGTTCGGGCACTTCCACATAAGAAACTAGGCAGGCAAATCAGGGACCCTAACTGATAAGTTGGGAATAGTCACTTCTCCGATCCGAGCATCTGTGGGGGGGAGGGGGAATCCGGAAAAGTTAAGTATTTTTACTTACGGCCGGGTGATAAGATTATAATGAAACTTGATATATAGAAAGTCCTCGTGTCTCAGTCGTCCCATTTTATATTGGAGGGGGGAACCGGAAATCTTCGGAAACGCTTAAAATGGAGAGGTTCGGATGAAACTTGGTGGAAAGAACAAGCACAAGTCTTACATGCGAGATTGACATAACCGGACCCGACCCACCCACTGTGGGGGAGCTGGGGGGGGGGGGGGGGGGTCCAAATTTCTGTAGTGATCCCGCGAGTTCGTTACTTCCTGGTGTGCTAGGATGATGAAACTTGGCAGGCGTGTCCGGGCCCCGAACAGATTGACTTGAAAATAGTCGTTTCCTCGATCCGACCATTCGGGGGGGGGGGGGGGGGGGGCGTGGATGGAGGGGGAATACGGAAAAGTGAGGTATTTTTAACTTACGAACAGGTGATCGTATCTTAATGAAACTTGTTATACAGAAAGTCCTCGTGTTTCAGACACCCGGTTTTAAATCTGGACCGGATCCGGTGAGGTTTGGGGGAATTGGAGGGGGGTTAGCCGGAAATCTTGGGAAACACTTAGAGCGGAGGGTTCGGGATGAAACTTGGCGGGAAGAACAAGTAAAGTAAACGGACCAGATCGATAACTGTGGGGGAGCTGGGTGCGGGGTGTCCGAATTTCTAGTAATCCCCCGAGTTCGGTACTTCCTGATGTGCTAGGACGATGAAACTTGGCAGGCTTGCCAGGGACACGAACAGATCGACTTGATAATGTAGTTTTCCTGATCCGACCATCGTGGGGGGGGGGGGGAGGGGTGGAGAGATGGAAAATCCGGAATCTAGTGGCAAGCTAAGCTATTGAACGGGTGACGGGATTTAAATGAAACTTGATATTTAGAAACACTTCGTGCAACGTCCCATTTTATCTCTGGACCGGATTTGGTGACATTGGAGGGGGGGGGGGGGGTTGCAGCGGGGAGCCAGAAATCTTTCGAAACACATAGAGTGGAGGGATCGCGATGAAACTTGGTGGGAAGAACAAGCGCTAACCCTAGATCCGTAATTTGACAGAACCAGATCGTATCGGGGCTCTGTGGGGGGAGATGGAGGGGGTTTCCCGGAATTCCGATGATCACGAGTGAGGATACTTCCAGATGCTCTAAGCACGATACATTTTGGCAGGCATATGAGTGATCCGACCAGAGAGACTTAGGAACCCAACCCAATGCCCTAGGAAGACTTCCGTTCGTGGGTTAGACCATTTTTCGGGGAGTCGAAGGAGAGGGAATCCGGAAATTACTGACTTCCGTAGGTTGCCAACGAATGATCCGATTCAGTTGAAACTTTTTGGGTGATAAGAACTTATGACCTAGACATGCAATGTGTCTAAATTCCCCATGCGGCCATGGTTGGGTAGTTGGGTGGGTGGGGCGGGGGTCAGAAAACTATGTGACATGCACAAAAACCAAACGGATGAGCCGAATGAGATGCAAGTTCGGCAGTACCAAGTTTATGCGACCTAGATTTGTCATTTGGTGTCAGCCGGATCTAACCGAAGTAGGAGGACGATGAAGCGGGAACCGGAAATCTGAAGATATTCGAGTTAAACCTGATGGAGGGGAAGAGGGTATGTTAGGGATGCAAAGTTTATGTGTCCGAGTCGTATTCGGCCACAGTGGGGGCAATTGGAGGGGGAGTCCCGGAAATGTTGTGGCTCGCATAGGGCTTAAACGAGTGGTATGAGTTGAATGAAACTTGGAAAGCAGAGATATCGTATAACTTAGATGGCATATTTAGGGTTCGGACGGGGTTCGAGCACGGTTGGAAGGGAATTAAGGTTTGAAGCCAAGCTGACCATTCATTGCAAACAAAATAGAAAAAAACGAGATTTCGTTTTTTTTTCTTGATCAGCTAGTTATCCCTCTAAGATAATGTGCGAAGGATAAATAAAAGAAAAAATACCCTAAAATCTCGTTTTTTCTATTTTGTTGGAAGGGGTACCGGAATTTCCGGAAAATTGGTCAGGTTTACTTTTTCGTTTCTCACACCACCTGCTCGTAACAAGTGCCATATGAGCTCGGACCTCTTGTTTATCACTATTCTCTTCGCTTTTTCCATTTCTTTTTTATTATTGAGATGAAGCCAATTATCCTTTTATTTAGTATTACATTTTTGGCGATAAGCTTTTAGCTTTTCGCCAGCTTTTCTTACGTTTTTGTTAAAATCGACAACGGGAAAAGCTTTGCGATTCTACAGAATCGAGAAGTTGCTTCGATCACTTCTGGAAACTCTTACCGACTGTTTTCAAGAAAAAAAAACGACTGTTTTGAAAAAAAGTCGACTGATTTTCAGAACAAGAGCTACGAGCTCATATGGCACTTCTCAGGAGTAGGTGGTGTGAGAAACGAGAAACTAAATCTGAGCATTTTGCCGGAAATTCCAGTACTCCTGACCACTGTGTTCGGATCCAATTTGGACCCTAACATATGTCATCTATGGCACACAATCTCTCAACTCTCCAAGTTTCATTCAAATTACTCCACTCGTTCAATCCCTATACGAGCCACAACATTTCCAGGACTCCCCCTCCAGCTCCCCCCACTGTGGCCGAAAACGATTTGGCCACATAAACTTCGCATCACTAACATCTCCTCTTCCCGTCCATCAAGTTTAACTCGAATCGAAGTATATCTGCATTTCCGGTTGCCGCTTCATCATCCTCTACCTTGGTCGGACCCGGTTCGGACTCCAAATGACAAATCTAGGCCGCGTAAAGTTGGTACTGTCCAAGTTGCATCCAGTTAGACCAATCCGTTTGGTTTTGAGCATGTCACAAAGTTTCCGGACCCCACCCCCCAACTCCCCCAGCCATGACCGAATGTATTCGGACACATGCTCTGTATATGCAGATCATCAGTTCTTATAACCCATAAAGTTTCACTTGAATCGAACCATTTGTTCGCAACCTACAGAAGTCAGTAATTTCCGTATTCCCCCTCCCTCAACTCCCAGAAAAATTGTCGGTTCCAGGTACGGAAGTCTTCCTAGGGTATTGTGTCGCGATCACCGGAATTCCGGGAAAATCCCTCCAACTCACCCCCCCCCCCCCCAAACAAAAAAAAAGAGCTCCGATATGATCTAGTTCTGTCAAGATAGTATCTAATGCCTATGCTTATTCTTCCCAACAAATTCCATCCAGATCCCTCGAAATTCCAGTGCCCCCTATTAACCCCCTAGTATCGGATCCGGTCGAACTTGTCATGAAACATCTGAGATAATAGATATTTCCACTTGCCAAGTTTCATTCAAATCCAATAGCCCGTTCAAAAGTTATAAATGCCACTAGATTCCGGATTCCCCATTCCTTCACTCCCCCCACGATGTTCGGATCGTTCAAACGACCATTTTCAAGTCAGTCTATTCTTATCCCTGATAGTTTTTGTCGAGTTCCATCATCCTAGTACATCGGGAAGTACTGAACTCGCTGAATTATCAGACCCCCCCCCCCAACTCCCCCCACAGTACCAGAATCTGGTCCGGCTATGTCAACGATGTATCTTGGACTTGTGCTTGTTCTTCCCACCAAGTCTCATCCCGATCCCTCCACTCTAAGCGTTTTCCAAGAATTCCGCCCCCCCCCTCCAGCTCCCCCCAAAGTAATCGGATCCAGTCCGGATTTTAATTGGGTTGTCTGGGGCACGAGGTCTTTCCTAATATCAAGTTTCATTAAGATACTATCACCCGTTTAAAAGTTATAAATTCCTAAATATTCCAGATTTCCCCTCCCTCCACTCCCCCACGATGTTCTGATCGGGAAAGTGACTATTTCTAACTTAATCATTTAGAGTCCCTGATATGCCTGCCAAGACTCATCGTCCTAACTTACGTGGAAGTGCCCAAGCTAGCAAAACCTGGACCGACCGACAGACCGACAGACGGACAGAAATTGCGATCGCTATATGGCACTTAGCCGAAGGGCAAGTGCCATAAGAACCGACTATTTACAAGAAAAAAAATCAACTGCTTTGACGTTTTGTCAAAAACAGGGGGTCTCCCCCCTCCCCCCATAGTCGTGAAGCCTCTGGATAGAACAAAGTCGCAAATGTTGCGACATCAAACTGATCTTGTGTGGCGCCGTGCCTCCTTGGTTCTTAATGACAATATTTATTTTCCGGCCAAAAACGAAGTTTCGTCGGAAAAAAAAACCTGGCAGGTGTTTCTACTTTCAACTCGAGCCAGAGCGAAAAACGTTGGCTTTCGTTTTATCCTCTTCTTATTCTGTGTAAACAAGACTAAAGGTTTCGATAGGATCACAAAAATCTAATATTTAATCCAGACAATTGGGTCTGTAGCCCTTGTAGTCATCGGGTCTTCGCCAGACTCCTTGCAAATTTGTACAATTACTATTTAGAAGCAGATTAAGGTCAATGGCTAATCATCTGAAAAAAAAAAAAAAAATTCAGATATGGACTGAGCATATAATCAAGCCTTTCAAGAGTCATCGTGCTGACAGACTGACGGACATACTTACAACTTTTACGAAGTCAAAGGTATCCCTCCACTTACGTGTGAGACCCCCAAAACAGCGTTTTCTGACAGAAATTTTGCCGGAATTCGGCCTTTACAAGAAACTCTGTGGACGAGTGTGAAACTCGTCTGTTTCCAAATTCTCATGTTCTGTCTGGGATTCAAGGGTTTAATTCTTTTGAAACACGGTATGGTAAGAAGAAAGAGTATGCAAGTTCAGTAGAAACTGAATTATATCAAAGTGAAGGGATAGCGATTAAAATAGGAAACGAATGTCAGTAAAAGAACGGACAAGCATAATTACTAGCACAGGTCCTTCAAATAATATATTGTGGTTTCGCAACCTTACCCGGTCTTTTCTTTTGAGTATGTTGCGCTTCTTGTTTTCCTTTTTTGTTCGGTTCGTTTCATACTACTGACCTCCACCTGTGATGGATCGACAGTAACAAGACCAAAGGTTCGTTGGGATCCCACAAATTGATTTGATCCAGAAATTTGGGTCTTGTAGATATCCGGTCTTCATCGGACTGCTTGAAAATTTTAATATTGAAATTTAGAGACAGATTAAGGCCAATGGCTAATCATCTGAGACAACCCAGTTCAGATAAGGATTCAACATGTGTAGTTCAGACGCGTTACTAGCCGAAATGTTTGGGGCGGAGGGGGCCGGGGGGGGGGGGGGGGGGCATTTACCGACGGGCTGGTAATTTATATCGAATTTTTTCTGCAGAAAAAACGACTGTTCTTAACAGCAAGAATTCATTTTTGAAAAAATCGACTGAGTTTCAGAAAAATCCACTAATTTTCAGAAAAACCGACTATTTTGACGAAAAACTGTTATTTTTTGCCGACTGGCCGACAGGTTTGGGGGGGGGGCCTCCCTTCCCCTCCCCACCCCGTCGTGACGACCCTGGTGTGGTTACCCTTCACGTCATACCTACTTTGACGAAAGTGATGAAAACTTCCTGCCTTACTCTGAAAAATTTCTGGTTCATGTCGGATTCTACTTGTCCGGCAAAACCCTAAAGCGCAAAAATGAATTCAGTATATCTCCTTACCCCAATATCGAACCTCTAATCAACTTCAGATAAGACTTTTACTTACAAGAAACTTTCCGGTTTCAGTCGGATTCTGGGCTAACTATAGGCTATGTCTGGGTAGAAAATGATTGTCGTAGACATTTTCCGGTTTCAGTCGGATTCCGGGCAAACTATATGTCCGGATTATGGCATGCATTTTTGGTCAAATTTGGCAGAAATGTCGCCGAGAATGCTGCTTTTGTCGCCAAAATTTGTTGTGTGTATCCGAGACTGCAATGTTTGTTGGGGAGAATGACGACTATGTAGCCGAGATTGCCACCGAAAAATGTGTCACCGAGAAATACAGATATGTGTTCGAAACCAAAAATCTAGTTCCCGAGACGGAACAAAGTGTCGCCGAGATTTCACGTCATGTCGCCCACAATGCATGATATTAGCCACGCTTTTCAGTGGCAATCTTGGCTACAAAGTTGTCATTCTCGGCAACACTGAAGTCTCGGATACACAGAAAACTATCTCGGCTACAAAAACGGCATTCTCGGCTACATTTTATGCATTCTCGGCGACATTTCATGTATTCTCGGCAACATTTTTCACCAATTTTGACCCAAAATGCATGCCATATTATACCGGATAGAAAATGATTGTCATATCTCAACATGTCTTTCTACCGATAAACCTGACATATAGCCTCATTAACTTCAAATAAAACTGTTAATTTTACAAAATTATCCGGTTTTGGTCGATTCACTACCTTTGGCCGTCTTCTTACCCCTAAATCGGCCATCTCGTAGCTGTACAAATTTTGTTCTCTCCTTAATTTAATCACCTCCTCAACCGCTAAATATGGGGCTATAGAGCCCATCTACGAACTCGACCTGTCCCTTCCCTTGACTCAAAGAATCCAAGCACCAAGTTTCGTCAAAACATCAAATTCCCTTCTAGAGTTATCGTGCTGGCCGACGGAGGGACGGACAGACGCACAACTTTTAGTCATAGGTATCCCTCCACTTACGTTTTGGGATCCCAAAAACTAACTATGTTGCTGAGAACGAATAATTATAAGAATCTGAATATCTCCATCACTGCACCGAGCATAAATCAACTATCGTGTGTAAATATTGAGCTGGTGCTTTTCCTCGAGCTTAGGGAAACCACGCATTGCACCATAGAGCTAGTTTAGTAAACGTTGCAGAGTTGTCAAAATGTAAAAGCATAGGCTACACAATCATGATCCTCATTCGGGTCCGGAGTTCCATGAACGGTTAAGGTTGCGTTGTGAGAAGGGGGAAACAGATTTTCTGCTCGATAGTAGGCTACACTAATATTATTTCTTGTTATTATTTTTGCTATTTTGTCGTGTGGGCGTCCCAGACCAGGGAAGTCAAGCTCCTTTAATTCTCTCTTTCTTCTTTCTTGTTTCAATTAATTTGTTTTCATTGACGGGTTATTTAGTCCCTTGCAGGTTAGCCTTTGGTCATTCAAGCGTTGACTGATTTTTTTTGTTGAATAAACCCAAAATTATCTTTGTATAAAGGAAATTTTGGTGCAGTGTCTAATGGCTCACCTACCTTCAGGCCAGAAAGATGCCGAACCGTCAAAAAGCACCGGATCTTCGGATTGAACTAGCTTCCGACACGGACCTCTGCAGTGAGAAGTCAGACAGCTCAAGTCTGAAGTTCTGTTTGACGAATGTTTCCTCAAGGCCGGTCTCGTGGGCAGGAGAGAACGACGTGAAGAATGACGGCTGTTTCCCAATCAGTGTCTCCGCAATTTGTATTAGTGAGGAGAATCAGCACAGGTTCTCGAATTACTCGGACTCAGATTCGGACGAATCGGAGAGAAAAAGCCGTAAAGAAAAGTCAAAGTGTTCTTTCAGAAGAGCGAAAGAAGCCCGGAAGTCAATACCCAACGTCGAGGATTCGAAACACAACAGATCACATTCGGTAAGTTTCACAGCACTTATTGAAAGAAACAAGACCAAAGGTTTCGATGGGATCCCAAAGGAGAATATTTGTTGATTATTTTTACACAGATAATCAGGTCTTGCAAATGTTCAATCTTTGCCAAGACTGTCGACATCTGATATCATTCTAACAGACCACTGAACAACAGTCACGAAGACATGCTTTCCAGCTAAAGTATATCAAAGACGATGGGCTGCCCACTCTCCGCCACTTGATGTACACCATGTTGCGGCACACAGATTTTGAGAGTGGGCAACCCCTCGATCAAACAATCAGGCTCGTTCGAAAAATATTATTTTGACTAAATTCCGACTAGATTATCCATCCAAGGCGTGAATTAACAGTATTTCTTGATTCACCATGTCTTTCTTGGGTATACTTACCTCCTCCAACCAAATTTTATTACATCAGAAGTTTAATTAAAGTACAATGGACACTTGTAATGCTTTATTTTCTGTTAAATGCTTCACAAATAAACATTCCCGACTTCCTTTAGAAGGCACTACGAAAATCGGCCGTTTTCTTGTTATCCCTTATCTTTACCTCTCTGGCATTTCGGCGATCCAAATCTTAAGAGCTGGGATATCGCGGCAGGAAATTCAAAAACTCCCAGCAATGCTTGATAGAAAAGGATATATTTGAGATATCACCAATAAGTCAAGCCGCAGATGCAGTTTACCTGATTGTTCTAGTGTTTCATCAGAAGTTCCATGTTTTAAGTGCCTATTAAAAGTTTTTCTTTGTAGGATAGTGTTGTGAAGCTTGATTAACTTGCTTTATAAAATGTACCAGAATATGCAATAAGGTTATAAAAAATAATGTAGCTATAAAAATCATTCAAAAACAAATAGCCTATTGAAATCTGAATTAGACAAGCTGATTTATGGATAAATTAAAGATCTACTAAGAGTTGTAAGAAACATCACTTTTATCTTTGTCCAAGCTAGTAAATTGAACATGTACTGGCCCAAAAAATTACGCTTTGAATATCACAGAGAGGAAACTGTAGAAAAAGCTGCTGAGCTAGGGGGTAACAATTGTTCCTACGTTGTTACAGAGTGGGATTTGGGTAGTTTGATGTGCCCATGGAACTTTAACTTCTTAAGAAATTCCGGTTTCGGCCGGACTAAGGTCAAGCTACTTGTCCGGTGAGAAGGTAAAGCTCATATTTGTAATTAATAGATATAATAATAATTCCTTTATTCTCCATAATAGCATAAGAAACACGCTAGCTTCGGATAGTCAATTACATGTTAATATACTTATTTTCAACACACTTAAAAAAAAAACAGCCTCAGGAATTAAAGTTACGTACAAAATAAGGTACAAATGAAGACAAGTACCGGTCAGTCGAATTTACAGGTGGCAGGCTTAGCTTTTGAAGACCGATTGACCGTGTAAACTGCCTAGTACAGGACTTCGGTCGTAAATCTGACACATATTCAGGCAAAATATCTCTGTGAGTTTCAGACGACAGACATTTGAACCCAAATTTCATCGTCAGGGCATGTCTTCTTTCTTTAAGGGTCGGTAGACATAATACACTAATTGTTAGCGCCTTATCGATGCTCCGAACGACTTTAACAAATTTGTGTCATTCTCTAAAATTTCCAATTTCTGCAGGATTATGGATGAACTAATTCAGGTTCACACAAGTTCACACATAAACTCAGCTTGTATTCTGTTTCCAGTTTTACCCAGATTCTGGTCGTCTACTTGCCCGGTGGGAATATTAGGTTCAACTATAGATTCAGGATGTATTCTTACCTCTAAATGACGATCTAATCGACCAACTTTAACCTCTAATCAACTTTATGAACTCTTCTCTACTCTAAGACTCTCACTCTTACCAATTTTCCGATTTTCACCGGATTTTGGGCAAACAATTTGTCTGGCGAAAAAGGAAAATTTGTCTGGCGAAAAATCAGCATGTCTGTTTACTCCCATATCGAACTTTTATTCAAGTTCAGATAGAACTTTTACTTTTATGAACTTTCCGATTTTGCGATACTGTGAGAAAAATTTGTCGGGTGAGAAAATGAACTTCAGTTCTGGATTCAGCATGTCTCCTTACCCCTACATTGACTCCTATATCACCATGAAAAAATATTTTCTTCGTCCCTTAATTTAACCCCCCCCCCCCCATCTGTGAATGATCTAAAGGGTGCATCTCTGAACTTGACCTGTACTTCGACCAAATGGATTCCCACCCCAAGTATAAACAAAATATCTCAAACCCTTCGAGAGTTATCGTGCTGACAAACGGACAGACGAACAATTTATTACGAAGTAATATAGGTATCCCTCCACTTACCTTTTGGGACCCCAAAAACGGGCTCAAAATATACTGTTTCCATTATAAACCAACTATAGGCTACCTCTATTCCCTGGTAAGTGTAAATTTATGTATTGATGACAGAACTACTCACTTATCTACCTACTTTGGTTTTTGGAATCCAAAACGTAAGTGGAGGGATACTTATGACATAGCAAAATTATCCGTCTGTCCGTCTGTCAGCATGGTAACTTTCGAGGGGAATGAAATATTTTGATGAAGCTTGGTGTGAGGTTCTTAGGGTCAAGGAAACAGTCGGATTCGTAGATGGGCTCGTTAGCTCTACATTTAGGGGTGGGGGACAATTCGCGAAACATTCCAAATTCTAAGAGCTGGCGATCATTGCCAACGAAGAAAGGAAAAGATAAGAAGGTTGGATATCAGAAGCTGATCCATTTTGTCAGCTTCATACAGCTAATTCTTTTTTTTTCTTCTTCTTCTTGACTTAAATTTTGGTATTCTAGAAGTGTCAGAGAAGAAAAACAGGTAACAGCTTTCGGACAAAACAAAGAAAGAAAATGCAGCATTAATGCAGCATTTACAGCACCAAAAAGCTTTCGGACACGTTCACAATCAAGAGTGTAGTCTTGTATTATATTGTTGTTCTTCCCCGCCGTCGCCCCTTATTCTTCCTGGGGAATAAATTCATTCATTCATTTATTTATTATGAGACGGCAGCCCAATTGTCCCGGACAAAAGAAAGATGAGGTCCATCGTTTTCTGATGGCCTCCAGGCACAGCTGCGAACGGTTTTATTGGCAGCACATATTTACTTTCGATACGTGGAGTAATAATCAATCAATCATCGTATTTATTCCTGAATATCTGTTTCACAATATGATAACATAGGACTGTCAACTTAAACAAAATATAAATAAAAATCCTTCTTTTCCAATCTGAGCCTCGTTTTTGTTGCAATAGCGCTGCCGCATCACTGCTGCAGCACTTCTTTGCTTTTGCACAATATGCGTTTTCGGATTCACTTTCTTCTTGGTTGAAGCGGCAGCACTGCAGCATCTTGCAGGGAAGCACGGACTTGGTCGGTGGGCAAGTCCGTGATTCTCGAGAAGCGCTGCCGCCTTCCTCGGAAGCGCTGCAGTGCAAAAACGGATGTAGAAAGAATCGGCCGAGAAGTGGACCTGCAGCATGCAACAAAAACGAGGCTCTGGTCGAGTGGAATGACGCTGGACCCAGGAAGAGAACTTGCCTTTCTAGGTCAGGTCTTCGAAGAATTGCAATTACTTGAGTCCTTCACATGTGAGCCGCCCAAGAGGCCTAAGCCTTCCCGGAGCAGGAGGCGACGAGGTGTACCTTCTACGGAATTTCGCAGTTACTGGCAAAAGTGTCATCAACCGCGGTGATTCTTTAAGAAGTCGGAGGTCAAGGTCAAATACGAGTGTCGCTTCAACAGGATCTAGTATCAGGTATGAAGCATGATTTCTGGCGGTTGGGTCTTCGCAAGAACAATAATAATATCAACTTCCAACCTGAGAGCTCTTAAGGACGACTCAGACGGCGTTCGTAAAGTTCGTACAGCTTTCGCTAAGTATGCTCCGTAAAGTTTGTCGCCGCTCAGACGGGAATTTTCTCCTAGATAACATGACGAGAATTGTTTGTTACAGTTTGTTCTAGAAAGAAAAAAATTCTAATCGTTATAGATAATTATTATTATATATGAATCATAGGTAGATATTTCTTAACACTAAAAGCCATCGTGGGCCATGGTTAATATCCAGCAAGGCCGTATCCAGGGGGGGGGGGGGGGTTAGGGGGTTGACCCCTCCCCCCCCCCCCCCGAAACATACAAAAATACAAATTTTATAGGCTTTTCCCTCTGTTTTTTCTGTGCGACCCGCAGGCAACCCCCCCTCCCCGAAAGCCACGAAATAAATTCCTGGATACGGGCCTTGATATCCAGATACAGGAAGAACCTCCAATAAATAAATACAAATAATCCAATAACAAAAATAATATAATTAAATAAATCAGTTCAAAAAAATTGAATCCAATAAGTAATTCTTTTTTCCCATCTCACCTGACAGAAACCAACTAGAACAACAAAATTCTAAAAAAAAGTCAAATGGTTTATAATTATCCTTGCAAAATAACGTTTCAAGTTATTCGACCTTATTATTATCAGCATATAAACCTCTAAGAACCATCATTCTCTTATTCCCCATTTTAAAATACATTTTCATATCTTATTTCCGATCTTCTCCCATCGGTCAACCTTCCGAACTTTACGAAAAAAGTTAACTAAAGTTTAACTTCTTGCCTGCTCCCATAAAGGTTTACGGAAGGTTAACGGAGCAACTTTACGAACGACTTTACGCACTTTACGAACGCCGTCTGAGCCGTCCTTTACCCGAGACTACCTTTAGGAATGCGTAGAAGATATTTGGGTAAGGTAAGAGTGTCGTCTGGTCCTTACTTTGCCCAATGTGTGGACATTTGGGCGAAAATATTTTTCACGTAATGTGCCTATGTACTGAGCTTTCAGATCTTCCTGGGGAAATTTTTGGTGTCAGTAACTGGGGGGAGGATTGGTTGGTAAAAGTAATGGGAAGTCAAATATTTGGTGATATTGAAAAGTTGGGAAGATTCCTTTCGGTCTCGATGAACCACAAAGAAAGATTCCTGTAAAGGAATATGAAAAATAGTTAGCATTTATTTGGTTTGTGTTTTTTATTTCTGTTTGTGTCTAATTTTTTCCCATGGCCTCTGTGCTTTTAGTAGAATAAATCTTATCTTATCTTATTGTACTATCTACGACGGCTTTGACCACAGATCTGGAGCAACGGGTGGTTCCCAAAATCACCACAATCTGGTTGCCCACTCTTACAATTCCCACGCTCAGAATGCCCACGATTAAAATGCCCACGGTTCAAAATGCCCACGATCAACATGCCCACAATTAAAATGCCCACGACTCTAAATACCCATGACTCAAAATGCCCAAATGCCAAATGCCCTAAAATGGCGAAAGTTTAAAATTTCAAAGCTGTGTTGATTCATGGAAGTCACCTATACGGAACTTAACTATTGACCCTTGTCGGCAGCTTTTCCCGTGGGAGATCATTATGTTCGACATTGGGTTGAGACCGCAGGTTTGAGATTCTCTTTCTCAGTTCTTCTGATTAGTGCTTCCACTTCTCCTGATTTATCAGGAGATCTACGTTTTGTTGATGCCTCCTACTGATTTATTTTTGAGTCTCCTGATCTACTGATATTTCGCTATTCTACCTAATTTTCTCCTGATTTTTCAGAACGGCTATATATTCTTAATTATTCTTTTATCGAGCATGACTTGGAGGCTGGAACTCATCACCGAAGCTAGAACCTGGATGAAAACAGATAAATTTGGTAGGAAAAAGCTAACTTAAAAAAATCTCGCCTGCGGCGCTCACTTTATGTGATCATAGGTAGTATTGACTAGACTACAGTAGCTGCTGCTGCCGGAACGTCGCTCTATCCGGTTTCTGCAACTTCTTTGAGTCTTGTATTTAATCCACGGTAAAGAAAGAATTTGTAAGAGCAGCAGTTAAATTTTAGCCTACAGGAGAACATAAAACAAAAAAATGGATTTCGAAAATTTTCGCATGCGGCGCTCGATTTAACTTTCTCTTGGGTTATAATAGGTAAAAGCCGTTACTGCAATCATGCCCGGCAATATATTCTCTAAGTGGGCTTCGCCAAAACGCCGCCTAATGGTTGGCTTATCGTCTTTCATGCTCCCCTTTAACGTTGCTCTTCCTACGTCATCCTTTCTGTTCCATAATTTAAAGCTAGAATTCTCAGTTTCTAGGAACCTGTAACATGTTTGATGGATTTGGTATAAATTTGGCTCTGCACCCCTCTCCCCCCCCCAAACGAAAATGTACTTGCGACACCCCTGCACGCTAGACCTATACTTTGAATATTCCACTCGTTGACGTATAATCCATATTATACAAATTTCCTCCTAATATCTCCTTATAAACTTCTGATTTCTAGAACTTCTCCTTATAAATCTCCTGACTTTTTGAATTACTAAATCTCCTGATTTCTCCTGATATCTTAACTATTTCTACGTTTTTTTCAAAATCCTGGAGTGGAAGCACTGCTTCTGATGCCATCTGTTAGCCCAGATAGTCTATTCCCACTAGACAATTTTTGTTTTGTGGTTAACAATAAGGGACTGGCTTACGTCCGTGACAGGATTTCTTGGTGGAAACTATGCATCATCAGGTCAGAAAGAGTTTATTAGATAATTATATGTACAACACGTGGGCAACCCAAAAAGAACTGGCCTATTCTATCACGCATATCATATCAGCATATTACGAGACAAATTTTCACGAGAAAATTTACTTTGAACAAGTGCCACTAGGCAAATTCGCACGAGGCCATCAGAGCATTAGACAAATCTTAGAGAGGCAATTATTTTTTAGGCAACCCTTCTACGAGACAACCCGGATCAAGAAAAGTAGGGTTAAGACGATCAGCTTAGAGTGAGCTACCGTATATTTAGTAAAGGTTACATGTTAGGATAGTAGTCAGGTTTGATTTTGGAAACAGAATGTCAACCCGAAATCCACTTCGAAATGGTGAAAACTGCAAGAGGAGTGACTGCAGTCCATACGATAGTGGCTACAAGTTCGTTCTGCTTTCAACATCTTCAGAAAGCAGCTGCTACGGATGCTCTGACAAAGGCTGTCCAGTACGAGGGAAAGGGCTTACCGACGAAACGTCCCCATGATAAAACGTCCCATGGCGAAACGTCCCCGTGACAAAACGTCCCCGTGAAAAAACGTCCCCATGACAAAACGTCCCCGTGTCAAAACGTCCGCAAGCACAGATTTTTAAGATCGCCTCGATCTTCAGGTACATGATCGAGGTAAAACAACTTCAGAGTGTGCATTACATATGTGGGAACATTCCTTATAAGCAGGAAAGATCGTACATAGGACCAGTTGCTTCATAACTATATTGTTTTCAGTTAAAAGATGTAGTGTAATATGCCTTGCAATCGACTCGTCACTAATAAAGTTCTAGGTCGTTTGAAGCAACATGCACAATCCTCAGAGAAAGAGGAAGCCCGCTGTGGCTAAAAGAGAGTCAAACAAGGAAAAATACAAAAATAAGCGTAGTGCCGTTATGCTGGTTAAAAATGACATGGGAAGCGAGGAAACGAAAGCGGATGGAACGATTAGTTAGGTAGAGAGACATGCATAAAAAAAAAAATAACAATTAAATAAAAGATAAAACACTAAATCTTTGCGCTTTCCTTAAAGGACCAGTCTTACCTGTAATACTAATGCAACCTATTTCCCGGAGACCCCAATTTCGTGCGGTACATTTTAAGGGATCAAGTAAAACCAGGAAGGGAAGGGAACGCGAGAAAAGCACGAAGGCATACTAAAACCAGGAAGGGCACACTAAAACGAGGAAGGCTGTCGCCAGAATTTAAAATTGGAAAGCCACACCGTTCCCTTCCTCTGTTTAGTATTCTTTGAGGGGTCGGCAACTTTTCAAACCCAAAGTTCACCATCCCTTCCTCGTTTTAGTATCCTGGCAGGGGTAGGCATTGAGATCAGTGAGGGGTCGGTAAATATCAAATTGTAATTCACCTTTTCATTTCTAGTTTTGACGGTAGGCGACTAATCCCCCGAGTCCAGTGAGGGGTCGGCAACTAAGATATGTTAAGTCCACCATTTCCTTCTTCGTTTTAGTACCTTGAATATACTAAAACGACGAAGGAATGGTGGACTTGAAATATCTTAGTTGTCGAGCCCTCGCTGGACTTGAGAATTTTCAGTCGCCATGGGTAGTTGCCGACCCCTCAAAGGAGAAATGGTGGACTTCAAAAATCTTAGTTGTAGACCCCTCGCTGGACTCTGAGGATTTTAGTCGCCATTGGTAGTTGCTGACCCCTCAGAATACTAAACAGAGGAAGGGAACGGCGCGGCTTTCCGATTCTGAATTCTGGCGACAGCCTTCCTGGTTTTAGTATGCCCTTCCTCGTTTTAGTATGCCTTCCTGCTTTTTTCGTGTTCCCTTCTCTTCCAGGTTTTAGTCGATCCCACATTTTAACCCCTCCAACAAAACTCGCTGATTTTCTCATTTGATACCTTTCGATGTGTTTCACGCTGTCGATGGTTGTCTGCGAGAAGTTTTTCCATCAGAAAAACCGGTTATATAAATTATTTCCGTTTTCGCTACAAGTCAACAGGTCTCGGAAAAGGCTTAAAACAGCCAAAACCGTGGGTATGTTGCAAGCACAGCCTATTTTTAAAGTATCCAAATATTTAAAATACTGTAAGTTGAAGA
Source organism: Branchinecta lynchi (assembly GCA_023053575.1). Classification (NCBI taxonomy): domain Eukaryota; kingdom Metazoa; phylum Arthropoda; class Branchiopoda; order Anostraca; family Branchinectidae; genus Branchinecta; species Branchinecta lynchi. The sequence goes on from JAKZAP010000007.1 coordinate 3,001,990, forward strand.
GTAAATAATTCGAGGGTTCCTTTAAGAAATAGCTATAGCCGGGAGCAACACTTTGGTCGGTTTCTTGAGTATCGGTTAAACACTGAAGTAGTCAACCCATCGTGGTTTTCAAAAGTTTACATTCCAAAACTTTTTTTGTCTCAACTGATGACGCAATCAGTAGTCTCATAGGCCTAGCTATCCCTCAGCGACGAAACAAAAATTCTAAAGTCGGGGATGTTTCGCCAGGGGACGTTTTGATCGGGGACGGTTCGCCACGGGGACGTTATGTCGTGGGGACGTTTTGTTGACAACCCAGGGAAAGAATGTAATGGCAAGTTTACTCTAACTTCCACTGCTAACCACAACCACATATGTAATCCCGCAGCCGATTGTCAATTACAAAGTTCGAGAATTAGCGAAGAGAAAAATTGACAGTTCGGCCAGTATTCCTACCAAGAAAGCCCACAAAGAAGCCCCGTGAGAAGTCTCCGCAAGCGCCAGCCAAGCTGCTGCAGCGCTGTCCATGACTTATGCATCGATGAGTTCGTCAGTGAACCGCCATGCTGCAAAAGAGCGTCCAGCGTTACCGAAAAACAGGGAAGATCTTAGCTCGGCAGCCAGTGCACCTCGCGGAAGTAGGGGGAGAGCGACATCTCGACATTTTCATTACCAGAGAAGCTGGTGACAATCTATTTGTCAAGCAACTGGAAAAGGGGGGAGCCCATGTGGCACGGTGGAGAAAATGGATTGAAAAGGATCTTAAACCGCAGCAACTGAAAGATGGGCTTCTGGCTACGCACTCCTTCATGAGTTTGGAAGAGTTTATTAATCATGCATCCCGGTTTTCTGGCATTTGATCTGTTTACATTTTAATTTCCTACTTTGTGTTTTAGTTTAGTTTTGTGTGTGTGTATAGGATCAAATAAAATTCTGTCGATGAAATTTATAGAAAGTTCTTACGCCTGGTTTGTCTCACGGAAATTTGTCTTGAGCAAGTCTTACCTCGTGACAACTTGTCTCCACGTAATTTGTCTTGTGAAAAATTACCAAATGACTGACTTGTCTCGAGAAAATGTATCTAGAAATTTTTGTCTCGTGAAAACTTACCCTTTTCTGTGTACGATTGTGTTTAACTGATGGCGGGTGGGGAGGCTCATGGCCTGTTAACTTATGGATTTGGATGTAGGACACCAGAAACCAAGAGGAGCATAGATCATAGCTGCTGTAGGGGATAGAGATTTTCTACAGATATCGGTGTAATGCACTTGCTTTAATTTACAAGTGAAAATTATAAGTGGTACCTTCTGAGTGGATATGATGGGGTGGTACAAATGTGCGGAAGGGGTGGTCAGTATTAAGGTGCTTTCGGTTATAATTTAGCCTACTGTGGGATAGTACAATAGAGATAAATATTATCGGCAAACATAGGTGTGCTGCATGAATTCTAATTTGCAAGTGGAAATCAGAAATAATAACGTATTGGTGTATAAGATCTGTTGGTATACGACGCTCGGAGGGGTAGTATGGCTCAGGTGGAGCCATCAGGTGATAACCACTCCTTAGCAAAAGGTCATTGCCAGCTATATCATATCCGTCCGCTCTGACGAGTCAAACGATCCCCCTCCAACTCCCCCCAAAGTCACCTGATCCATTTCGGACTTGAAGTCTGACATCTGAGACACGACGTCTTTCTAAATATCAAGTTTCATTAACATCGGATTCCCCGTTCAAAAGTTATAAGTACGTCAATATTCCAGATTCCCATTCCCTCCACTCCCCCATGGTGGTCGGATGGGGGAAGTGACTATTTCCCAGTTGTTTTGGTCGGGTCCCTGGCCTGCCAAGTTTCATCGTCCTAGCACATGTGTAAGCCTCTTAATTCGGGATCACCGGATTTCAGGAACCCTCCCTCACCCCCCCCACAGTCCTCGGATCCCCTTCTGATCTTGTCCACTCTGTATCTGAGCCTTGTGCTTGTTCTTCCCATCAAGTTTCATCCCGATCCGTCCACTCTGAACAAGTCACCCGATTTCTGCCCCCCCCCCCCCCCCCCTCCAACTCTCTCCAAAGTAACCGGATCCATTCCGGACTTGAAGTGTGAGATCTGAGACAGGAGGTATTTCCAAATATCAAGTTTCATTGCGGTCCGATTCCACGCTCAAAAGTTATACACACGTAGATAAATATTCTTTGAGCCCAAGCTGACTTTGAAACATTTATATAAACATTGAAACATTTTATACACACGTCAATTATCCAGAATTCTCCCTCCCTCCACTCTCCCCACGATGGCCGGATCAGGGAAAAGATAATTTCCAAGTCAGTTTGGTGGGGTCCCTAATATGCCCAGGGGCGCAGCTAAGGGGGGAGGGGGGGAGACTCACCCCCCAAAGTTCCAAGGCGTCGGCGCGCAGTGCCGACGCCTTGCTCTGATTGGCCCTACTAGTGTCGGCTAAAGTCCAAGCGCCGACGTCTCGCATTTCTATTAACCGAAGTCTTTAAGATTGTAGGCAGAAACTCGGTGTTGGCTGCGCGCTGTGCGCCGACGCCTTGCTCCGATGGTCCCTACTAGTGTTGGCAAAAGTCCAAGTGCCGACGTCTCGCACTTCTATTAACCGAAGTCCTTAAGGTCGTTGGCGGAAACTTCGGTGTTGGCTGCGCGCTGCGTGCCGACACCTTGCTCCGATGGTCCCTACTAGTGTCGGTAAAAGTCCAAGCGCCGACGTCTCGCACTTCTATTAACCGAAGTCCTTAAGATTGTCGGTAGAAACTTCGGTATTGGCTGCGCGCCGACGCCTTGCTCCGATTGTCCCTACTAGTGCCGACAAAAGTCCAAGCGCCGACGTCTCGCACTTCTGATAACCGAAGTCCTTTAGATCGTCGGCAGAAAGTTCGGTGTTGGCGCGAAGTCAGTTGTCAGTCATGGTGTACATGGCAACACCCGTTTCGTATCGCTAGCTTAATTTCTCCGGATAAATGGTAAAGGCGTGTGAAGAGTGTAAAGAAGCTGCAACGCCCATCACTGTTTACGAGTTTGATGACGACTACCGTAGCACTCATGCAGCAAAGTACCATGCAAAACAGTGCAGATACCACCAGGAGCACTGAAGTCGGAAATAGAAATCTTCCAGGAAGTTTTAAAGCAGACTCAGACTGACAAACGGAACTTCGGACAGCTCTTCTCTATGGCCAAAGAGCACAAGCGTGCTCTTCCACTTGTCTACAGAGCTTTCTATTTTGCAAAAACCGTACCCGTGACTTCAGCTGAAGGTGAGCGGATCTTCAATAAGATGATAATTGTAAAAAGCCGATTGAGATCAACCATGGGCGATGATAGACTTGACTCACTTATGCTCCTCTACACCGAAAAAGACATAGCTGCTGAGTTGGAGTCATCGGCACCTGTTGATGCGTGGAAAGTGAAGAAACAAAGGCGAAGAAACAAATGGAGTTAGATTAGCCACTTTTGTTTTGGAAACGAAAAGAGAAAACCTTGAGATTTAAGAAGTAGAAACACCGCTTCTTTAAATCCGATAAGTTTTATTTTCTTAATTGAGCTTTTGTGTCCGCATTTGTCGGCACACTGGACGATTTTGTCGGCAAATTTTGTATATCCTCCAAACCCAAAACCCTAGCTGCTTCCCTGAATATGCCTACCAAGTTTCCTCCTCCTAGCACATCTGGAAATGCCCTAACTCGAGATGAGTGGACAGACCGACCGAAAAGTGATCGGTATATGGCACTTGAGGAAAGCTGCAAGTGCCATAAAAACCGCAGGTACTGTCTATGGGGCAGACAGCACGTGTTTTCTCGCACTTACTCAATTTTCACCACCAAGGCGTCACCTATGTGGGGGAAAGGGGGCCGATGGGGGCCTTGCCGATCCAAGAATGTCCGGCCCCTCCGGGTATCTAGTTGAAGAAAGGCAGAAGTGGTGTCACAGCTGCTGCCAAAGATTGGGGTCATTGATTGACACAGGATTTGAGTCGTTGAGTTTGAGTTGTACGGACACGCTTACTCCTTCTTCCTGAGGATCGCTGGCGTTTTTTGGACAAATCCAACTCCTGGTCAGAGTCCAAAAAGAGCCCGAGTCCGGAAAAATAGCATAGAAATTAGCAACTTCACTCTTGTCACCTCTTTGGCTAGAGGCCGATCAGAAGTTCTTCCATCGTCTAGCAGTTTTCAGTTTGACAATTTATGGGCGTTCTTACAAGAACTGTGCTCGACCTCAGAGCCTGAAAACATCCCAAGCATTTGAAAAGTTACCTGATCTTTTTTCAGCACCGAAAACTACACTCCGTCCTCAACAAACGCTCCCTCCTCCAGATGTTCCTCCGTGGGGGAAAACTTGAAAAGGGGTCCTTTCCGAGTCCTCATGTTTGGCGCGTCAGGGGTCGGAAAGAGCGCTTTAACACGGCAGTTTATGACTTCGGAGTACCTGAACGCTTACGAGGCGTCTTTTGGTAAGTCTCTTCCCGAAAGCCTCGAGGATGTTTTACGCTTTGAAGTGTCGAAAAATAACTGTAATAATGCCGACAAATAGTAATAAAAGAATTTGCGCCTCTCGGCTGTCAGACTACGCAATTTTAATAAGCTTCTCACAGTGAGCATGTACCCCTCCCTGTACATGGCATTTTCGAAACGTTATTTTGTCGCAGCACTGACGGTCAACCTACAAACAGAACGATTTCGCATCTCTTTGTATTTTTTTTTCTCTGCCTTTTAAAAAAGGTGGGTAAACAATAAACATGTACTTGTTTTAATAATAGTAATAATACAAAGCAAGATGTAAGGCTCCCTTCGGTACTTTACTTCTTGGTAACCCTTTTTGAGTTAGGTACGCGTGTACGGGTTACGATCGACTGTATCGCACGAGATGGTAGACGCGAAGGCGACCTTACTTGGCGGCTTGGCGAGCAGCCGCCGGATTGAGGGTTGTTTAGGTAGTGTATACGATAGCGTTCGGCAAGGCGTATATTCGGTTCTTGCTTTCCTATCTGCTGTGGTGAACAATCTACCCGCTTTCTAAGTCTTAAATCGTAAACTCTCAAGTCATAATGCAAAATATGAGTTGGATGATAGATAGGTGGCGAGTTAGAAGGAGGAGGACGAGTAGTAGAAGAATGGTTGTGTCGAAGAAGGCATAGATTGGCAAACTGTATGTTATATAAGAAGAGATGAGTTGAGCTGAGCAGAGTTCGGCGAGGGCGGCGGAGGAGATGGATCTGCAATAAACTTACTTTAGTTACATTTTGAATTCCTGTACCAATAAGTGTGCTGGTGAACGGCTAGATTAAAACTCCCGGAATCCAGCCCGAAAATCTTTCGAGGGAGAACGTCGTCCAGTTTGCCATTCAGAAAGGCAAACTACTGATTGGCTGGCTGAAGCCTTATGATGATGATGGCTTTCTTCTAACGGTCTTTTGCCATTTCTGCCTTTTGACCGTGTGAGAGGGACCTGGACTTTGTGGTGATTTATTTGGTTGGGTTCGAGCTGTCAGCCAACGTCCGTCAGAAAAGACAGGGAAAAAAAAATCTTAGAGAGGGAGGCCTGTTATAAAATAATTTGACAAACCAGATGGATCTTACCTATGTGTTTGGGAGAGGTCGTCCTTAAGAAGGGGAAGTATCCTTACAAAGAGAAAAGGCTTTCGCCTCTAGATAACTCTAAGAAATTTTGAGTAATCGAACTGATCAGAGTTAAAAATCCCATCGACAATGCAATTGAAACTATTGATCGATTCAGCATTAACCGCATCTTCGGTAAGGCTGTTCCAAGGATCAACAATTCTGCTGCCAAAACCCCACTTAAAACATCCTTGTGGAATCTTGATTTTGCAAGCTTGTACGCGTGCCCCCGACGATGACGGCTAATGCTGAATCTTACTAAATCAGTCCCTTCAAAATTCAAAATTTAGAACAACATTTTAGAGAAAACGTGTCCATTGGAAAATACCCGACAGGGAGCTCACACAGTGTAGTGGCCAGTCTCGTAGCCGAAGAGCGTGTTCCATCCTAATTACCGTAGTTACTACGCATGGCGTTACAAATTCTGGCTTTTTGCCGTCAAGGCTGGAACGGTTTTTCTATTCTCCCGCAAAATATCATGCCACGGGCGAATCCGACCAAGAAGGTTTCGAGAAGGTTGGAACGGTCAGCGTAGTAACTTTTGGTGACGTTGGAACGGAAATAGTAACCAATAGCTACTATTGGTAAGAGGGTGGAACACGCTCGAAATGAATCTCTTAAATCAGTCCTCTTGAAGCGAGCTTTTTGAAATCATAAAGACAAGGAGATCAACTCGGAGCCTGATTTAAACGCAGCACTAATTACCCTTAAGATCAAACGAAAGATAAGAGCGTCTCTTGTTCTTGAAGGACCTACAGGCCTACAATTAAATTGCTATTGTGAAACTTTAACAAGATCTTCAGTCGATCTTGCTTACTTCATTCTTATTATGTCAAGGGTTCGAGAAAGCAGAAGATTCCCCGTTTTTTCCGGGACTGTGCAGGCGTCGGTGAATGAAAGTGTATTGCTTCCCGATGAAAACTTCGTAGCATGTGTAGTTGTATGGTATTTGTACTAAAAGTTTTGCATGTATATGCAGTAGTACAGAATACTTTAATTTAATGTTCCTCACACTGGGCCAATCTTAAAGTTTAACTGAAAAGCAAACTTATATTTGAATCATTTAGTTGGATACACTGAGTTATTTAAATTCCGCTTAAAGATTTTTTTATTTTCCACTTGGTGCTCTAGTAGTGACGTTCAGAGTACCTACAGCTGTCACCACAGCGCAAATTCTACTGTGACGCGGAATATTTGAATCTGAACAAAAACGCGGCTTTTCAGTGGGCGGTGATAAGCTTGGTGAAGACTGCTTAGTGCCTGAACAAAAAAGTTTCAAAAATCTTTTCCGTCAAGCATACGACACAGGTAGTACCACAAATCTGACAGGAAAATTCCACTATTTGAAAACTGATTATTCGTGAATAGTGGAGCAATGAAGTAACGGATTTTCATCGGGTCTTCAAGCCTCTTTAAGTGAATAGGTGAGGGGTAACCTGACTGTCCCATCTCTGTCCTTTTCAGTTAAACTTTAAGCAGTAGTATTCAGTAGCATTCAGCCTTGCTCCAGTAGCATCCAGTCTTGCGATAGTAGCATGTAGTAGCATCAGTTGGTAGTGCATTCTACGTTTTCGTACAACTTCATACTACTATGTTGAGATAACTTTTCATTGGATTATGCTTCCGTTAAAATGTGCCCAGAAAAAACAGCGGACTGTGAGATTCGTGTCAAGTCCTGTTGACTACACGAAGCTCTCAGATCGGGCTTCTTGAAACAAAGTCACTTCGAAAAGAGAAATTTAGCAACACAAATTAGCCTTAAGATCAAGCGGAAGGGAAGAGCATCTCCCCGTTGCAGATACATTTTCTTCTTGAAAGAGCTTTTCATTAAATTGCTTTCAGGCAGTAAAGAGCACTACATTATAATTCTGGATTACATTCGTGTCGTGTAAAGGGTTTGATATAGCAGAAGATCTCACGTCTTTCCCACGGTCAGTCCGGGCCTTGGTAGATATTCTTCACAGGTGAATGCTGTTTTTCTGTAAATCGGTTACTTTTATTCCCATACTTTCAAAATTGTAAAGAAACGATTTGAAATTACTGTTCCTAGGTATCTAAAAAACGCAGTTACCTAAATACAACCATTATCTGTCCTCAAACGGATCTGGAAAATCACCGATTCTGTTATTGCAGATGATGATGCCGAAGAGAAGTCAGTATCGATTCTACTTGACGGAGAGGAATCCGAGTTGACACTTTACGACTTCCCTTATGGAACTATCTCAGTAAGTCAATCCGATATTTACTATTGCCACTAATGAACATCTTCCAGTTCGATTTGACGACCGGCAGAAACTTCGGTCCACTCGAAAACAGGACCCCAGGACCCTGGGCCACATGAGGAGGGTCTTCGTTCTTGCGTGGGAAATTTTATTCTCTTGTACTATTTTTAACAGAAAGTTAAGGGTCATTTATTTTTTTAAAATTGTGTGTCCACTATCCATATTATGGAGGTAGGTCCCGTTTTCGTTTGCTAGGGGTCCTGTTTTCGGTTAGCCAGATGGGTCCCGTTTTCGTTTTCAAGCGGTCCTGTTTTCGTTGGCCAGAAGGGTCCCGTGGCAAGGGGTCCCGGGTCCTGTTTTCGAGAGGACCGAAACTTACAGCATAGAGTAGAGGGAACTAGGATGGGGATGTCCGAGGGTCAATACCACTATCGAGCATAAGGCGCGTTCTTGCCGTTCCCCGAGGACTCCTCCGTGAGTCAAGCCAAACGGCAAGAACAGAGGGAGTCAGTCCACTCGGACTCCGAGTCCAGAAAACAACGTGAACACGGGGAATGCTTCCAAAATGGATTTTATTCTAAAACAAAGTCTGCAATTGGCGAAATTAGTCTGGATCCACTATATTCTTGGTTTTGTTTATTCTGATTGTTTTTATTTTACACTGTACCAACACCAGCAAAAATTGATTACGCTCCGAACATGAAAGGGTATCCTTTTTTATGATGATAATGATAATTGGAGTATTCCCGTTCGTGGGACTAGCGAGAATACAGGGAGTGAGTCCCTGGGAAAAACAAAAACACAGGAACTCAGGGAACTCGGGAACGGCCAGAATAGGCCTATCGGTGTTTGTACGAAGTCTCCTGATGTGATCCACGGTCAGCTTGCTGCGTGTCTCCACCCATGTGCTGTTCAGCTAAAATCCCATGTAATTTAAAATCCCCCCTAAACTGGAACCCCAATGACGATATCCAGAAGTAAAGGCACCTTCCTCGTACTAGCAGGCGTTTCAGTCTTAACTTCGATCCTGCTATGCTTCCAGAGGCCCCAGGTCATCCAGGAATAAGGGTCGGACGTCTTCAGAGTTGCATTCAGGGCATTCTCTCACTCAGGCTCGACGGGTGGCTTTACACTCAGCGGAGCAGGCCTCGTCATAAGCCACAAGGCGGCTTCTGCTTTGCTCGAGTGCGAGGTGTCTCCTGCAGAGGCATTACTAGCTAAAATGTTTGGGGGGGGGGGGGGGGACGAGGCATTTATCGACTGGCTGGTAATTTTTACCGACTTTTTCTGCAGAAAAAACGACTGTTTTCAACAACAAAAATTACATTTAAAAAAAAAAAAACGACTAATTTTCAGAAAAAACGACTATTTTGACAAAAAATAGACTAATTTTCAGAAAAAAAAGACTATTTTGACGAAAAATCGACCAATTTTTGATATAAAACGACTGTTTTCATGAGAAAAATCAAATGTTTTGAAGAAAAATCGTGGCTCTTCGCGCCGACTCGGTTACTTTTTACCGACTGGTCAACAGCATTGGGGGGGGGGCGTCCCCCCCAGTCGTGACTCCCCTGGTCTCCTGAACATTTGTTCCATCGTCAAGTATGCCCCAATCCTTGACGCCCCTGAATCCCTTGCTCTTCTACAACTCAACTCAAAGGTAGTCAGATTTCCTGGACCTGAGGTGGAGATCTTCAGGCATGGAAGACAATTTGTAATGCCTCGGCTATTTGTTGAACAATTCGAATGTTAAACAGGACAATTATGCCAGCAAAAACGGCTGCGGAATAAAAACTGGCTGAGATAAAACGAGCAATTGGATTTGCAAGAAACCGAAGAACTTAAAGGACCCCTCTCGCCTATTCTGTCTTTTATAATATACCTAGCTCCCTTGTGGAAGTGAAAGCTTCTAAAATCCACACCTTTCTCCGTTGTTTCGTTTTGTGCCTACGAATTTTTAGCGCTTTTTCGTCTGTGCCGAGTTTTGCCTGTTACACAACACAAAGTTTGCCGGGATCTTCCATGCAACTCTTTCACATATAAGGATGTGATAATCTTCTCTTTTTTACTTATTTTATTTGCTTAGTCTTTGACTTTTTAACCACGGCGTGTTCAATTGTTCGACTGACAACTCTTCAATTCTTCAACTGACAACTATTCACATATTAGAATATGATAATCTTCTCTTTTTGACTTCTTTTATTTGCTTAGTCTTCTGACTTTTTAACCACAGCGTGTTCAGTTTTCAAACATTTTGCGCCCAGCCGCCGCATCGGAGAGCAGGAAGGCTGGATACAGTCGACAAGCTCTAACAAGAAAATCGCTAATTTCTGGTGGAAAGTAATGGTGTTTACGAAAATCGTTTTTTCTGGTCCGTTTCATAGGGAAAAGATCATTTCTAGTAAGAGTTGTGCTTTAAGAAACTTATAAGTGAATGCCACCAGTCAGCGCGCAAAAGGAAAAACAGCGGTACAGGGACGATAATTTTTATTTTTTTTTATTCCCAAAAAGCCCGTTGGGCCATGGCAGGAAAAAAAATAACACTAAAAAACTCAATAAATACACCAAAAGGATAAAAAAAATGCCGCTTCCAGACCCGACATTCAAAAGGTCTTTAAACCGTTTATAGAACCAAGAGGAGCTGAGAAGAAACTTGATACCACACCAGTACAAGATGAAGACGGCAGACTCGCCACTATACGAGAACAAGGGGTAGACCACTATAAAGAGAACTTTCAGAACCTTCTCAACTACTTGTCACCATCCCTAGCACACCTCCCAAGCCCTAAGCTATAAAGAAACTTATAAGGGCACAAGCCCATGGTTCCGACGCTACAAATGCAGAGCTGTGTAAAGAGGGAGATCTTCTATTAGCAGATAAATAGCATAGCATATAGTCGACAAACTCGTGACCGCAAAATTTTGCCAGTCGGTAAGATCGTGACTCCAAAATTTTTCCTGATTTCAAGACGGGATGAGGTTCCAACCAGTGCAAAACTAGAGAGCAGTATCACTAATTGGTCATATTCCTGTTCAGCGCTTCCAAGCGGACAAGGTTCTGTTAATACCCCTATGTCTCAACGTCAGCACTTGGATCAGACATCGTAAAATAGATCCAGAGGTTAGTGAGTGGAAAATCTGTCATTTGTGTCCCAGGTAATGAGGTTTTGCAGGTGTCTCAGCAGCAGAAAGTGACCCACTAGCATACCCTATGGATTCGACTTTTTACTATGTCGACACAAGTGTTGGTTATGAGGCAATGGGGGACTAACAGAAAGTAGTCCGCTTGGAGGGCTGAACTTTAATAAGGCCAATTTACATCGTCACAAATATCTACACCGTATTGTTTTTAGCTACCACCACAATACAAGAACCAGGCCTAAGCAACCTGGTTTCGGTCCGGGCGCATGGGTTGCAGCAAATCTTGAAGCACATAGCGACACACCAGCTGTGAGCTGTCTACGATTAACGTGTAATCGTAGATTACAAGTAGATTGACGTGTAATCTAACTCAAAAGCTGTGTTGGCTGAGAATTTTAACCGTCTTGCTACTTCTCTGTCAGCAAAGGGTATTTCCGTTAGTGCTGGTAAATCCCAGTTTTTTGTTGTAAATAGCAGCTTGGAAGGAAATGAATGTCTTGATTGCGGTAATGGGATTATTTTTCAGCATGTGATATAGTGACGTACTTAGGGATTCGCAAAGAATTCGCAAGGCATTTGGCCTCTTAATTCGTTTTCGTGGGCGATACAGGAAAGACATCCTCGGGTCATTGTTCACCGCTGTTGCTTTACCTCATGTTCTTTTTGCTGCAACAATCGTAGAAAGTTTTCGAATTTGCGACATATCTGCTATTAAAATTTCATATTTCAAATTTGCCAAATTTCTCCTTGGGTTCCCCATTTGTTTCAGTAATTCGCAGTTAGTTTCCAATTTTAAAGTAAAAGACTCAGTTTTAATTTTGAGGAAAAAGATGACCAACGTTTATAAAAAAAAAGCTTCGGTAGCCCTCCAAACCCACAACCTGTACCCATTTTTTAACAAGTGAATAATATAGTGCGTAACTTAGTTGTCAAAATCGTGTGTATTTTTTATAGTATATATGTGTTAATGATTGGACCAGATGGTTTAGGCATAGTTACTCTCAGTTATGATGGAAATAAATGAAAAAATAAATAAATAAAGAAAATGGAGTTCGAGTCAGTCGTGAGGCATCTGGGAGATTGTGACTAAAGGTGGCCTGGACAAGCTGACACGACTGACAAAAGCACACTACTTTGCTTTAATCTGAACGAACGCCCTGGCTTTATCTGAACGATCAAGATTCCGCAAATGGCACTGGCAACCTCTCTGGGACCATAATACCACAAAAGTAAAGATATGCTCACAAAAGCAGCAATCATTGCTCAGCCAATGAGCCTCAGAATCGGTACTCCCAAAACGAAATTTCTCGCATCTAACACGCCAAGCCAACTCCACTGCCAGCCTACCGGGTGGAAGAAACGCCAAGGGGTCAAGGCAAAACTTCGCCGTTTCTTCCACCTAAAGGTGGGACAAAGCTGGCTTGAACACGTGAACGAATGAACCGAAGAACGCCAAGGATGGAACTCGACTGTGGAGTAGCCCTTGGATGCCAGACAAGCCTCGCAGCTGATTGAAAAACCCTTGACAAGGCATAGATAATAGGTTATCTGAGTGTCGCTTCGAAAGTCTTAAGCATTGTCCTAATCGGTGTTGTAAGGTGTATTACCGCGTATAAGGCTTATTACATATTCCTCTTTTCCTCGGGGCGCGCTGTAATAAGGTGAATAAGGAAAATAGAGCTCGGCTCTATTCTTCCGTATGCAGAGCCAATCAGATCGCTTGGTTGGTTCCGCCAGCGGGCCGAGGAGAGGTGCAGCGTCGTCAGGGTTGCCAAAGAAAGCACAACAGTTTCTGTTCTACTGTGTTGGAAGCTAAAGAAACAACTTTTCTTTAAAAAAAAAAACGCGTTTTTGTTCCATTACCACTGCTTCTTCATCAGTTCGAGTATCAATACTGTCCATCCCTTATTTTAATAGCTTTTTTACAGTACAATTTGCGTTATATTATACTCGTGTACTTCAAGTAGTACTAAGAACCTTTTCGAATATTTTTAGAGATCGAAAAATTGTATTACCTAGGCGACACCGAACTCCACATTGAGAAGAATCTCTTGGGTTGTATTTGAACAGGCATGTGTATTAAGACGTAAACCTCGCGTATAGCGCTATTCACGTTATTACACCTATTAGGACAATGCTTTATCCTCGATCTGCGAGCTCTTTTGGCTTCCAAGGAATAACCCCCGGTTGTTAAGCATTGTCCTAATAGGTGTAATAAGGTGAATAGCGCTATACGCGGTGTTTACGTCTTAATACACACGCCTGTTCAAATACAACCCAAGAGGTTCTTATCAATGCAGCGTTCGGTGTTGCCAAGGTAATACAATTTTTCGAGCTCTAAAAATATCCGAAAAGGTTCTTACCATGGTACTTGAAGTACACGAGTACAATATAACGCAAACTATATTGTAAAAAAGCTATTAAAATAACGGATGGACAGCATTGATCCTCGAACTGACGAAAAGCCGTCGTAATAGAACAAAAACGTGTTTTTGTTAAGAAAAGTTGTTTCTTTAGCTTCCAACAAAGTAGAACTGTTGTGCTTTCTTTGGCAACCCTGACGACGCTTCGCCTCTCCTCGGCCCGCTGGCGGAACCAACCAAGCGATCTGATTGGCCCTGCATAAGCCAGAATAGAACGCTAGTCTATTCTCCTTATTCACCTTATTACAGCGCGCTCCGAGGAAAAGAGGAATCTGTAATAAGTCTTATACGCGGTAATACACCTTATTACACCTATTAGGACAATGCTTTATTGTCTAAAGAGAAACAGGAAACATTATTTTACGGTAGATGGGAGATTAAGTGCTTTGGCTTGTTCGCTGTCCAGGGGGAGTAACCTTGATGGCTTGGCTCACATCCAAGTACGAAGGGTAACTCGGGACAGAGGTGTTAATTAACAGTATTGCGTAGCTTCAAGGGTTCGGCCCCACATCGCCTTTATAGGGATTACCTATATAGTTAATGTAATTGCGAGGTTCAGAAAAGGGAAGACCAAGAAGAGAAAGGGGGACTCGCAAGCTATGGAAGTTGTCATACAGATCGGAACGTGATGTTGTCAAGAGTATGACCCGGTCTAAAGTGAATGATTAATTGCGTTTTCGATCTGAATTCTCCTCGCGACTCTCCTATTTTGCGTTTTTTTTGGCTATTGAGATGAATCCAATTCTCGTTTTCTTGCATTTTTCGGGCGGATGTTCATCCAAAGCCGATATTAACGGGGGGCTAAATTATTGTTTTTGACAAAGGTGAGAATGGAGAAGCAAGAAGTGCAAAAATGGTAATTTGTACGAGAATTGAGAAGGGAGAACTGAGAATTCAGGTAAGAAACGCAACTATTATTTGATTGGTTTAATTAAATTTCATCAATTCGACATATCTTATTTACCCAGAATAACTAGGCGACTTTTCATAACTACTGTTTACTGATATGTCTTTATCTGTACTCCGCTTTTTCCCTTTTGTAAGCGGGCAAAAATAAATATATATACATATGTATCATTATTTTCTGTTAGAAGCTGGTTGCACCTTCAGCAGTATATCTTGTGAACCCATGAAAAACATAATAGTTAACATCGCAGTTTAGCTGTCGCGTAATACAGAACATACGCCAACCCCAGGGACTAGTTCGGCATGTTGTGTGATTAAGCTTTTTCCTAATTGTGCGTGCTACAGAATTTCTAGTAGACTTAAAGCATCACGAAGTAATCGACTAGACATCATGAATGACTGTAAAGTTCTTGCTTTAGGAAGAGCTGTGTTTCTGAACTCGAAATCGTATTAAGAGGAGTGGCAACTCGACAAGTCGCACCGACCATACATCGGTGTCAGCCTCCCCCCCCCCAATTTTTTTTTTTTTTTTAATAAGCAATTAAAACTAACAGGTGTCTAAAGAAACGCCGAATAACCACGAATAACCACAACGGGTTAAGGCCTGGCTGAAGTATGGTGAGTTCGACTCCCTAAAATCAGAGGAAGAACAAATTACCCAACTTCAGGATGTAGTTTTACCTTTTCATCGATGTTCATATATCATCGAACCGAGGAAAGAACTAAGAATTTCCTGACTCAAAACATATCTTTCCACGCTTTAATCAATCTTCCGATCCATGATAACCATGTGTGGTTACTTTCGAAAGAATTGCTCTTTATAGCCACAGTTGATGGTTCAAAAGGCAAAGAAAGAGCTTTATTGAATAGTAGAGCTCTTTCAATAGTAAGCTCTTTCAAACAAACTTAGTTGGCTTTGAAGAATAAGACCAAAGGTTTCGATGGGATCCCAAAAATCTAATATTTGGTCCAGACAATTGGGTCTTGTCTTCTCCAGATCCAGTGTTTGCCAAGCTTATCGTAAAAAAAAATCTAGTTCAGATATACCTCTGTAAGCCATATCTATTTTGACGATACTGACCGAAACTTCCTGCTTTACTTCTGCCAAATTTTCGGTTTCGGCCGAATTTCGAGCGAATTAATTGTCCAGCAAAAAAACAAAACTCAGAAACGAATTCAGCGTCTATTCTTATAGCGTATATTCGCTTCCCGATATTCTGAAATCTACGTACCCAAATGTACCGCAGATGTTTTTAGATACGTGACTAAAGGATTTAGTCTCAGGAATGAAAGTTTAGCTTAGTTTACGTAGCATAGTATTTCTAGAGGTATAATAGTTTATTTGTACAGTGAAAAGCGTAGAAAATCTTGTATGGCCTATTGGCTCAATAAACAAGCGTTTTTGATGTTATTATTATTATATATAGCTATAAAGGACATCTAATCAACTTCAAATAAAACTTTTGCTTTTAACAAATGTTCTGGTTTTGGCCGGATTCCGGGCGAACTATAAGTTGTCTGAGTAGAAAATACTGTTCACATAAGTTTTTAGCATGTCTTCTTACCCCTAAATCGAACATATAATAAACTTCAAATGAAACTTTTACTTTTTACCAACTTTCCGATTTTTGCCGGATTCGGGAATAACTACTTGTCCGGCGACAAAATGGTTTTCACCATCGTGCTCAGCATGTCTTCTCACGTCAATCGCCTATCACATAAGCTGTTTAAAATTTTTGATTTGAACCCCCTCCCCCACCTCGAAATGTATGGCTACAGAGCCCATCTACGAACTTGACTGGTCCGACGACCCAAAGAATCCTTACACCAAGTTTCATCAAAATATCTCATTCCCTTCGAGAGCTGTCCTGCTAAAAGGCGGACAGACGGACAGCTTTTGCGATGTCATACTTATCCCCATACTTACGTTTTGGGATCCCAAAAAGTAATACAAAATTACTGAACCGTGGTTGAGCCAGGTGATGCTAGGAAACTAGCTATTTATAGGGCTTCCTAGTATTTCTGTATTCTATAATGACAAACCCCTTGTAGCATAACTAAACCATAAGTTTAGTGGACCTAAGCTTCCCTACTCATACCTTTTAAAACATTTTAACCTAAAAACACTGTAGGAGCGCAGAAAGAAGCGAAGCACTGACTTCGGTTCAGCCACCTCTCCACTCCCAAGTCCTCCCTCCCCCCTATCAAAATGTTAGAAGTCGACCAGAACGAGTGGTAAGTTCTAAGGTTCCCAAGCTCTGTCCCGTACCTACAAAACACGCTAGATATGCCAAAAGTTTTGTTCCCGAGTTCGTGAAATATTTTAACGAAGTTTGAATTTTTAAGCGTACTGACATTTTACACATATATTGTATTTTTTTCTGTCTGTTTGACAATAATCGCAAATACCACGATAGTCGATTTTTAAAATAAACTTTTTATCTATCTATCTAAGTGAGGTTGGATTTTGACACAGAACTTTATACAGGTTGAAAACTGCATATCAACCTTTAACCCAGATGCCTACATAGTTGTCTACAGCGTCGTGGACAAGCCGAGTTTCGACTTCGCGGAAGAGGTCCTTCAGGTCCTATGGCGAGCGGATATCGTAACGAAGAAGTCTGTCATCCTAGCTGGTAACAAGATCGACCTAGCTCGATCAAGAGTTATTCAGATACAAGGTAAGTTTATAATACTGAATGATAAGCTGGTCCTTAGACTGCTCGGTTAAAGCAGAACTGAAACCTGACATATTTGACGGAGCAAAACGGATAAGTCAGCTACATTTTATTACAGCTATGAATGAATGAATAATGAATGATGTATTTAATTCAGCAAAACAAACCATAATCTAACAAAAAATAAATATTAAATAAGGAAAAATAACACATCAACAAAGCAACCGCTAACTACTTATTAGTCGGCCAAAGCAAAACAATCAGCTAAAAGTGCCTTCCACACTCCAAGATTATAGAAGATAGGTTTTGCGGTCAACTGTACAAGATCATTATCACTCTTATTGAGGCGAATAAATAGAGATACACAAGCTTTCCGCTGGAGCTCTCTCAATGTAAAACAACGTTTTGCCATATTTCGGCCCTTCTTGGCAAGGGTCCTCTTCAGGCTCAAGCCGCTCAAGCTGGAGAATGAACTTGTGGAAAACAATTAAAGTTTCATCCTTAAATATCTGATTTTGTGGATTTCTTCTCTGAAAATTGGTTGGAGTTAAAGCTGGTGTTGTGATTTTCTTCTGGAAACGGCTGCTGTTTTTGCTGTTCGAATGACACTACTCTATAATTTTCCTTCTCAATAACAAGCGTCATCACCAGTCAGCCTAGTTTCAATGTTCCTTCACAGTTGTTTTCATGCTAATCTAATCTAACCATGGAGTCTTTTTTCACAATTAAGCCCCGCCTCGTGTCATTCGCGTATTTGAACTGGAATGGAGCAACTGTATGGCCGTAGTAGAAAATTAGAACTAAGAGCTCTTCAGAGAACCTTTAAAGACAAGTTACATACAAAATATTTACTAATTTACAAAGCATACTGAATAAAGAATCCCCCTACGTCCTTAATAGTTCCGCCCATTCTCATTCTTGCGATATTCTTCCCCCAAAACAGCATTTTTGCATCTGCCGCGTCAGGATATTTTCGAAGCGGATCAGGTTTCTTCTTATTGCCCACGAGGAACTCATTGGTCAGAAATGCCAATTGTGCAATTTCCTTCGTGTTTCTTGTTTTCAAAGGAGTCAGGACTATATAATAGCTGCGTTCGTTGCACTCCGGGCTGCCTCTGGTGCTTAGTCACCAGTGTCCGTTTCTTCCCTTAAAACGCGTTCTTTTGGTTCACCTGCGAGTTGATGAAAACCGGCTAATTCCTCGCTGCAGCATTGCTCACTAGCAGGTTCTGGTTAGTCCGCACCGGTGAGATAAAACCGGACACTGGTTAGTTCAAAAACGGGTTATAAGACTGGTGAGAAGTCACCGGTGGATGCAAAAACGGCTTATAAGAAAAACCGGAGACCACCGGTGAGAACTCCCGTGACAAAGAACGCAGCTAATGGTTCGGAACCTGTATCTACTGCTATTTTTACTTTAAGAAAATATTAACTTTCCCTCGCGTTTATTGATTAGAATTCTCCCCATCCTCTCACATGAGCTAAGAAATTGACGATAGACATCAAAGGCCTTAAGCACATTCGTGACCGCTTTTGTCAAAGACAAGAAAATGATAACAACTCCTCAATCGCAAGTTCGTGTGCTTCGCTTTGCAGTAATATTGGAGATTTGTGTGTCAAAGACTTCCTTGAGCGATGTCATCATAACGGGAAAGTAGATGGGGGTCAGTATGGACAGGGCAGGAAGGATAGAGGACAAAAGGGTGCATACTCGATTCGCCACGCCATCATGCATGACCGGTTACCAGTAGGGTGCCGGGAAGAACAGGGGGACGAAGAGGATGTGGAGAAGGCTGAGAGGACGAGGTTAATGTTACACGAATGCCGCTGACCTAATTGTCAAATCAACGTCAGTGGAATTGTTAAAGAATTCGGCTTCGAAGTAAGACATGTCGTCGACTCCGGGTTTGGATCCTCGCCGAACTGCTTTTTTTTTTGTCACCTGAGCGTGCGGTGGTCTCATCTTGCGAGACTTTACGCCCACCGTCCTGCCGCCTGTTAATCAACTGTCAGGCTGCTCGCGCCACCTCGCACGACGGCATAGTATATCAGGCAGTCTAACTCGCGTCACTGGATCTCCGTTACCATCTCCTTTGCCTCAATTCGCTTTGCCAACCACGTTCAACCCTTACATCCCATACCTCAAATCTCAAATGTGTCGAAATTGTAAAAATCGCTGGAAATTGTAAAAATGAGAAGTGTAATTTTGACCATGTAAAGTTATGTGTAGATCTCGCGTGTTTTAAAAGTTGTTGTAAATTTGCTCACGCTCCAAAGATTAGTTTAGCTGGTTCACTGAAAACCACTCGCAAGTCATTCTTCGCTCCCTCCCTAAGCACCCATCAGGTCATTTCGAGACGTCAATCTACCGACGGTTTTTTATTGAATGTGCAAGAAAACACGTCACGATGGAAACTTGCGCTGTCACAAGAAGCACCAGTTCACCCATCTCCCCTCCATACAGTAACTCTCGATTTCTTTTCGAGAGTACCCCCGCCGCCCCTCCCCCCCAGATTTCTTCCGATGTTAGCTCGAGGATTGTTTCGGCTCCCGTTTCTGTAAGGTCGAGCAATGTCCCACTTTCAAATAGATTTTCAGTCCTTTGTCCCCAATTAAATAATAATATAGTCCAACCAACAGATACTCCTTCCCCTATATGTAATACCCATGATAAGGAAATGTTTTCCCCAAGTTCTAAAAACCTCCCCCCACTTCCTGAACGTCCTAATAGGAATTTTGTTGTTAACCCCCTTGCCTATCCTCATTTAGGGTGTAAAACCCTTAAAAAGAAAGCGTTTTCACGTGAATTTAATGATAAACGGTACGTGTTTCCGTCTTTCCTCTATTGTAACGCAGAAAGTCTGAATTTGGAAAAATTGACGGAGCTTGAGACTACGGCCCAAATGCTCAACTCTTCCGTTATTTGTATAACTGAAGTTCACAGGCAGGATTTAAATTTACTGAAAATGTCCAACTTCCTTTCTTTTGTTAAATTAAGGCCTGATGATCATTCTTTAGGAAAAAAGGGGGGAGGGGTCATGACTTTTGTTCATGATAGTTTACGACCTCAACTTTTGAATATTCCGTCTCTTAATGAATATGATGAAATTATATGGGTTAAAATACAACCAAAGCGACTCCCTAGACCTTTCTCTGCGGTAGCGATGTGTGTTTTCTATTATTCACCTGGCCAACCCGCTGCTGCAAGAAAGGCTTTTTGGGAAAAGCTGCAGGAATCGGCAGATTATATCCAGAAAACACATCCTTTTTTTGGCATAGCCATGCTAGGAGATGCCAATGAACTAAGTTGTAAATCTCTGGCCAGGTCACTTAACCTCAAGAATGTTGTTGATTTTCCAACAACCAAAGGTGGTACGTCTCTGGATATAATAATGACGAATTTCTGCTCTTACTATCAAAACCCAAGTAAAATCGCACCGCTTGGTGGTAGCTATCATTTTATGTTGCAATGGACCCCCTTTGAGAAAGTTAAAGTCAATTACTCAGTAACCGAAATAACCTCAAGACCAATCACTGATCGGGGACTTTTGCAGTTTGGGGATTGGATAACGAAAGAAAATTGGGCCGGAGTCTCAACTGCTGAAGACTTGGATTCACAGGTGCAGAATTTTCACAGCAAACTAAATGAAAAGTTTGTTGAATTTTTTCCGGAAAAAAAGACGAAAGTGTGTTCAACTGATAAACCATACGTAAATTCAGAGATTAAACAAATGATTAAACATAAACTGCACTTAATTGGAAAAGGAAAGGAAGAAGAAGCAAAGAAATTAAGAAACAAAATTAAATGGAAAATTAAACAGGCGCAGGAAAATTATTATAAAAAGGAAGTAGATAACCTCCTTGAATCCAAGCCTTCACAGTTCTTCGGTAAAGTTAAACATCTGACTGGTAGAGGCCCGCAACCAGTTGATTTCATGAAGGAGGAGCCATCAGAGAAAACAGCGAACGACCTAAACTCTCATTTTGCTTCTATTGTACAGTCGTACCCACCACTGCCTCCTGAAAAGCCACCTTCGTTTTCAGCTGAAGCACCATCCCAAAACTCACAAGAAGATTCAAATGTAAATTCTAATTTAATGCCTGAAATTTCAATATCAGAAATTAGAAAGAAACTCTCCTCGTTAAAGAAAACATCAGTGGCACCCTTTGATGTTCCAGTAGCCATTGCTAAAGCTTTTGCGAAAGAATTGGCGTTTCCTCTTCATATTATTTACAATAATATCACCAAAACTGGATATTTCCCCAAAAAGTGGAAAATTGGCTTCATCACTCCCATTCCGAAAAAGGGAGCAGCTAATGATTTCTCTGGTGTGAGGCCGATCACTGTTACATCAATTTTTAGCCGAATTTACGAGAGCTTTGTTGCTTCTTGGCTAAAAAAATATCTCTCGGAAGTCATCGATAAGAGGCAATTTGGTAACATCCCGAAGTGTTCAACTGTTCACTATCTCGTTAGTTTACTTGATTTTATTTTTAAAAATTTAGATGAACCCGGGAAATGGATAAATCTAATTGCAATAGATTTTAAAAAAGCTTTCGATCTTGTAGATCACAAGATTTTGCTGGAAAAAATGGCAGAGAAAAATATTCCTGAATATCTTATTAATATCGTAAAAAGCTTTCTAACAAACAGAGAACAAATCGTAAAATATAAAAATAATTTTTCTTCTTCTTTACCGATTTTTTGCGGTGTCCCGCAAGGAACAGTGATCGGTCCTTTATGCTTCCTCCTCATGATCAATGAAATAGCTGTCGGGCTGGAAGAAAGATGGAAGTATGTAGATGATCTTTCCCTAGCAGAGGTAGTATTTGGAGCGTGTAAAAGTCAAACTTTCAATTATATTGAACAAGTTACCTCTGAAGCAGCAAAATTAAATATGGTGGTAAATAAAGATAAATCTTCAGTAATGACATTTTCATTTCTCAAGAAAAGCCTACCTGAATTCGAACCACCTATAGACCCAAACCTCCTCTGTAACAGCAGTACCCTGCTTGGGGTAGTGATCTCTTCTGATCTAACTTGGCATGAAAACACAAGATTGATTGTAAAAAAGGCAAATGGTGCTATCCAAATGCTGAAGACTCTAAAGAAATTCCGGGTTCCTAAGGATAAACTAAAATTAATTTTCTGCATGTTCATCCGCCCACTAGTAGAATATGCATGTCCTGTTTGGCATTTCGCTCTTACAAAAGAAGAAAGTGATAAAATTGAACGGGTTCAGAAGAGGTCGCTACAAATCATCTACGGAGGTTCCCCACTGCCTTACTCTTTTTATCTAAAAGAATACAAACTTGACCCCCTTTTTGCCCGTCGAGAGAAACTGTGCCTAAAATTTGGCTCAACCCTCCTCCTCCACCCCATCTACAAGAACTTCCTCCCGCCCCCCTTTGTCCCCCTCAGATCCCGACTCCCCAGAGAGGCGGCTGCGAAAGTTCCAAAACTGACACCGGTTTACTCCAGGTCACAGCGTTATTCTCGAAGCTTTGTGCCGAGTTTTGTTCGTACTTTTAACAATTCGTAACTTGTGCGTTTTATCCTATTCTTTTTGTTTTTCTCGTTGACAAATCTTTCTTGTATTAATTGTTTGACTAAAAGATACCATATTTGGGCTATGCCTATGAGAGACTGTATCTTGTTTACATTAAATGATTTGATTTGATTTGATTTGAAATGTGTCGAGACGGTAAAGTACAAAACCCCGCTATCCCTTAAGTGATGCACTTCTAGCAGAGCCCTACAGGACCCAGGTGTAAGAACAGGCGCCCAGAGAAATCTAAAAAACATTTAGGGAAAGTGTTGGTCAACTTGTTCCCAGCCGAGGGAGCGAAGCAGGAAATCGGCACTGCTACGTATCTAAAAAAAAATTTAATTCTTTAAGAAAAAACACATGTAAATTAAAAACAAATTAACACTGACGGCCACTTTTAAGACAAAAGAATCCTGATTGTGGCCGAATCCTGATTGTTGTCATGCCGAAATTCGCTTGTTGCGCAGTGTCAAACCGGAAACTTTCGTCTCTCCATATATTAATGTTTACTAATGTAGCATATAATGGGTCACAATCCCGGAAGTCAAAAAAACAGACTGCATCCATGCAGGCAGAGGCACCCAGGAAATGGAGCATGGAGCAGAAAATTACTGGTCCCAATTCCCGGAGCACAAACAACAAGACCAAAGGTTTCGATGGGATCCCAAAAAGTCAATATTTGATCCAGACAATTGGGTCTTGTCTTCGCCAGACTCCTTGAACGCTTTTAGTATTAAAATTCAGAAACAGATTCAGGCCAAATAGCTAATCATCTGAGAAAACAAATTTCAGATATGAATTCAGCATGTGTGTTTACCCCTGTAAGTCATATCTGTTTCGACGAAAACTTCCTGCCACCTCTGCCAATTTCCCGGTTTCAGCCGAATTCCTGAACTACTTGTCCGGCAAAAAAACAAAGCTCAAAAACGAACTCAGCGTATCTTCTTTCCTCATAGAAAACCATGATTTTCGTGTTTTTTTCTTGATCAGCCAATTATCCCTCTAGGATGATGTGCGAGGGATAAATATAAATTCGGATATTTCGGTTGCACTTCCGGCAAACCGCCCTCAGCGAAAAAATCCCGAAAATCATGGTTTTCTATTTCTTTCGTAATGAATGGACAGCTTGGCTTCAAACCTTATACTTTCCCCAATATTGAATATCTAATCAACTTCAAATAAAAATTTAACTTATAACAAATTTTCCGGCTCCAGTCGGATTCCGACCGAACTATATGTCCGGGCAAAAAATGATTTTCATACACGGACTCAGCATCTCTTATTACCCCTTAATCGGATATCTAATCAACTAAAACGAAAACTTTAAATTTTTCCGGTTTTGGCCGGACTCCGGGCAAAGTACTTGCCCGGGTAGAAAATTGTTTTCACACAAGTGTTCAGCATGTCTTCTTACCTCTAAATCGAACATCTAAGCAACTCCAAATAAAACTTTTACTTTTAACAAACTTTCCGGCTTTGGCCGGATTCCGGGCTAACTACTTGTCCTGAGAGAAAATGGTTTTCACCATCGTGTTCAGCATGTTCTCCTACCCCTAAATCGAACATCTAATCAACTTCAAATAAAACTTTTACTTTTAACAGACTTTCCGGTTTTGGCCGGATTCCGGGCCAACTACTTGTCTGGCACAAAAATGGTTTTCACAATCGTGTTCAGCATGTCTTCTTACCTCTAAACCGAACATCTAATCAACTTCAAATAAAACTTTTACTTTTAACAAACTTTCCGGTTTTGGCCGGATTCCGGGCGAACTACTTGTCCGATGACAAAATGATTTTCACCATCAAGGTCAGCATGACTTCTTATCCCATAATCGACTATCACAGTATCTGTTTAAAAATATTTAATTTGCCCCTTAATTTAAACCCCCTCCCCCACCCCTAAATGTGGGGCTACATAGCCCATCTACGAACTTGACCTTACTCTTGACCCAAAGAATCGTCATACCAAGTTTCATCAAAATATCTCATTCCCTTCGAGAGTTACAGTGCGCACAGACGGACGGACGGACAGACGGACAACTTTTGTGATGTCATAGGTATCCCTCCACTTACGTTTTGGGATCCCCAAAACTTAGCCTACCAGTAGTTCCAGTTGCGGTTCATTAATTGTTCCAAGGATTATAACTGAAATTTTTACTATTAAAATTTAGAAACAGATTAGAGCCAATGGCTATCATCTCAGAAAACCAAGTTCAGATATGGATTCAGTGTTTGTGTTTACCCCTATACAGCCCCTATACGTCATCTCTACTTCGACGAAATTGATCAAAACTTCCAGCTGCCTTACTTCTGACAAATTTCCGATTTGTGTCAGACCCTGGGCGAACTACTTGTCCGTTAAAAGAAAGTTCAAAAACGAACGCAGCATATCTTAATTGAACCTCTAATCAACTTCAGATACAATTTTTAACATTTAACGAATTTTCAGTTTTGGCCGGATTCCGGGTGAACTATTGGTTCGGCGAGAAAAAAATTTAGATATATGGATTCAGCATACCTCCTTTATATCGAACCTCTCATCAACTTCAGAAAAAAACTTTTACTTACAACACATTGTCTGGTTTCAGATAGTCTTCAGCCCAAGCTGGCTGCGAATCATATTTAGCCGTGGAAAACGGATAAGTCAGCTACATTTTATTAGAGCTATATTTCGGCCCTTCTCGGCAAGGGTCCTCTTCAGGCTCAAGCTGGAAAATGAAATTGTGGAAAAACAATTAAAGATTCTTCCTTAAAAATATCTGACTTTATGAACTTCTTCTCCGAAAATTGGTTGAAGTTAAAGCTGGTGATGTGATTTCATTCTGGACACGGCTGCTGTTTATGCTGTTTGATTGGGTCGTCGAAAGGGTGGAGATTGTTCTGCATTTTGGTTTTGAAGTAACCTGTCTCTTCGTCTTCTTTCCAGCTAAGATGGATACTTATCGGCGGCATGTATGGGCGATTTAAAGTTCCGCTTGAGCAGCTTGAGCCTGAAGAGGACCCTTGCCAAGAAGGGCCGAAATATAGCTCTAATAAGGTGTAGCTGACTTATCCATTTTGCACCGCCAAATATGATTTCCGGTTTCAGCCGGATTCCGGGCGAACTATGTGTCCGGGTAGAAAATGATTGTCATATACTGACTGATTCAGCATGTCTTCTTACCGTTGAATCGAACATCGAATAAGTCCAAATAAGACTTTTACTTTAAACAATTTTTTCGGTTTTGGCCGGATTCCGGGCGAACTACTTGTCTGGCGAGAAAATGATTTTCATATTCGTCGTCCTTTAATTTGACCCACACCCCTTAACTATAGGGCTACACTACAGAGCCCATCCTTGAACTAGACCTGTACTTTGACCCAAAGAGTCCTCGTGTCCACCCACTCCCCCATCCTTAACTATAGGGCTACACTACAGAGCCCATCTTCGAACTTGACCTGTACTTTTGATTGGGTCGTCGAAAGGGTAAAGATTCTTCTGCATTTTGGTTTTGAAGTAACCTGTCTCTTCGTCTTCTTTCCAGCTAAGATGGATACTTATCGGCGGCATGTATGGGCGATTTGAAGTCCCGCTTGAGCAGCTTGAGCCTGAAGAGGACCCTTGCCAAGAAGGGCCAAGATATAGCTCTAATAAAGTGTAGCTGACTTATCCATCTTGCACCGCCAAATATGATTTCCGGTTTCAGCCGGATTCCGGGCGAACTATGTGTCCGGATAGAAAATGATTGTCATATACTGACTGATTCAGCATGTCTTCTTACCGTTGAATCGAACATCTAATAAGTTCAAATAAGACTTTTACTTTAAACAATTTTTTCGGTTTTGGCCGGATTCCGGGCGAACTACTTGTCTGGCGAGAAAATGATTTTCATATTCGTCGTCCTTTAATTTGACCCACACCCCCCTCCTTAACTATAGGGCTACACTACAGAGCCCATCCTCGAACTTGACCTGTACTTTGAGAGTTCAAAGACGGGACGGACAGACAGACGGACAACTTTTGCGATGTGATAGGTATCCCTCCACTTACGTTTTGAGATCGCATAAACTAAAAATATTACATTTGCCAATTTCGTAGGAAGTCCAATAATAAGGAATTTGGAACACAAATATTCTGCATCAGGTGCGAGGAGAAATGTCTTTTACAATCAATCAATCAATCAGCTTTATTCCAGTAAAAAATTACCATATCACAAAGAAAACAGGGAAAAATGAAGAAGACAAAAAAGAACGAACGCGGCAACAAGTGCAAATATCACATGGACCAAGTAAAAATACCTAACCAGGCTCATACAACTTCTGCCAAATTGGCAGAGACAGGCGGAGCCATCGAGAACAGAGCACAAGAATGTATTCATTATCAGATTCAACTAAGCGCTGTTTAAGCGAAGTTTTACACGATAGGTGGAGTTGGGAGAAACTGAGTACACGGAAATCATCAAAAACCGGGAATCATTGAAAACCGAAAATCGACTAAAAAGAGGCACGGCACGGCACGACATAGTGTAGGAGGCACGAGTACTAAAAAGAGGCACGAGAACGAAAGGGGCCCTTTCAAACTTCAGAGTGATGGGCGGGAACTATGTTCGAACGTGCCTTTTTTTAAGCTCTGGAATTACGAACTCTCACTCACTTGTGTACTTCTACTTCTTGCTAATCTCTTCTTATTACTCGTGCCTTCTGCGCCATGCCGTGCCTCTTTTTAGTCGATCCCTCGAAAACCTCAGTCGCGCTTGCTGTTCGAGGTATTTTGTGAAGATATCGAAAAATTTCAGTTTAAGCCACACGCAGCTCACTTATCCCTAAATACAGTGAGATCCACATTATCATTATCGACGATACGCGGGTCACAGCATTGCCAAGGGGGAAACTATTTTCAGACGGGTGAGCATCACCCAGAGCTTCCCGAAATTGTAAGTTCTGTCCCAGTTACTAAAGACTTTCCAGCCTGCCCTTTATCCTGACACGGCGGTTGCCAGGACTCCCCGTGGTGAACTCAGTCAACACTTCGTTATTACAATCGTGACACTTTTTCACCTTCCAGGGTGAGATAGTTCACCCGTGAAAATACTCAGCGCGAGCGGCTATAACGTGGAGATGTCCGGTGATTTTACCCTTTGTTACACTGTCAGAAGTTTCATAACGGATAGCGTATAACACTTTCAAGAATAACACCTTTTCACTTAGAAATTAAGTACGACCAGTTAAGTTTACACTATAAAAATACTAACGGGAACGAAAGAAACATAACAGATAACATCCCAAAGTGTTATCTGTTGAAACCGCGCATCCTTCTGTTGTCGTTATGTAACTTCTGACAGTGTAGTATTTCTACCTGTTGAAGGTGTTGTTAGAGATTTAGGCACGAAATAGTATAAGCTTAATTGGTCATACTTTATTTCTAAGTGAAAAGGTGTTATTCTTGAAAGTGTTATACGCTATCCGTTATGAAACTTTTGACAGTGTCGTCGTGTTTATCTAGTCATAACCTATGGTTAGCTATTTATTACACACACGCAAATTTTTACTGGGTAACACCCTCTTACCCTGGTCCCCTTAAGGTCTCGGCCCCGACATTCGGACCAGGACAAATCATTCAACAAGTATATATTATTTTGAGATTATTCGGCCTGGTAACTGAGAGAAACCCTTAAAGTTTAACTGAAAAGGGCTAGGATAGGACAATTTAGTTAACCAGCACTTATTCACTTAAATTGGCTTGAAGACCCGCTGAAAATGCGTTATTTCGTTGTTCCGCTATGCACAAATAATCAATTTTCAGATAGTGGAATTTCTGTGTGGTTTCTGGTACCTCTATGCGCTTTTATTTTTGTTCTATGCCTTACGAGAAGTATTTATGATTTTTTTTGTTCCGGCACTAAGCAATCTTCACCAATCTCACCCACTGAAAAGCCCAATTTGTGCTGAGATTAAAATTTCCCGCGTCATAGTAGAATTTACGCTGTGGGGACGGCCGGTGATATTCCGAACGTCATAACTAGAGCAGATAGTGGAAAATAACAAAGTCCCTTTGCAGAATCCGAATAATTCAGTGTATTCAATTAAATGACACAAAAGTAAGTTTGCTTTTCAGTTAGACTTTAACCATTTTCGGAAAAGCACATGAAAGCTTAGAAACATGGTTACTGTTCGAGACGGTTCAGGTGTGGTTAGTCAGTCTGGCTGGGGACTTTGACGCCCTCGGCGCAGTACTTCCTCGCCCTAAATTGTAAGTTTAGTCCCAGTTACTAAAGACTTTCCAGTCTGCCCTTTATCCTGACACGGCGGTTGCCAAGACTCCCCGTGGTGAACTTAGTCAACACTTCGTTATTAATCGTGACACTTTTCCACCTTCCAGGTGAGACAGTTTACGCGGGAAAATACTCGGCGCCAGCCATAAGGTATTACAATTATGACTTACCGAGATTTACCGATTGTGAACATGATGTATGGAGAATGAATAGGTAAAACTGAACTAGAAATTTCAGTTTCCTTTATTTAACGGTTTTTGAAAACCATAAAACAAAAAAAATAAGACACTCAAAACAAAGGTCCTCTCGAAAACGGGACCCCAGGACCCCGGACCCCTTGCCACGGGACCCTTCTGGCTAACGAAAACCGGACCCCTTCAAACGAAAACGGGACCTACCTTCTTAATACGGACAATGAACAGAATTTTTGAAAGAGTGACCCGTAAATTTATAGAAAAAAGTTGAAGGGAATACATTGGTCGGAGTAGATCCGCGATACAGCGGTTGGGTTCAAAAGGCATGTCTTGGCCTCTAGCTTTCGACAAGTTTAGTTGAAAGCGGGAATTTCTTCTGGTAGATTTGGTGCAGACAAATATGTAGGGACTCGCCGCACAGAGAAGGTAGGGTTGGGGGTCAACCTTCAAACGACAAGTGCTGGACGCTAGCTCTAACTTCCGACAAAGTTCAGTGAGGTCCAGCAACTCAAAAGGAGATATTAGGAGATTTTCTAGAAAATTACGGGTCCATCTTTCAAAAATTCTGTTCATTGTCCGTATTCAGAAGGTAGGTCCCGTTTTCGTTTGCAGGGGTCCTGTTTTCGTTAGCCAGAAGGGTCCCGTGGCAAGGGGTCCGGGGTCCTGGGGTCCCGTTTCCGAGAGGACCAAAACAAACAGTACTCTAAACTAAAACAATCAAGTCGAGCGGGCTCCAGGTGAAACCTGGTTCACCCGCAGAGACCGCTCCCATTCCAGCCACACAGGCAGAGACAACCTCAAAAGCGGGGCAGATGCAGTCCGCACAAGTGGATTAGACGACCTGAGAATCCTGTTCTCAAAGAAACAATGCTTCTCCTCCTTAGTTCAGGAAAAGAAGGAAGTCCCGCCACCACAAACATGCCAGAAGCACTGCAGTGTCTAGGCAGACCATGCAGCCACCTGAAAGAATTGTTATAGAGAATCCGGAAAGACCGGTCAGTTTCCCGAGAGATGCTGGCCACAAGGGCTAGGCAGTAAACTGGAGTGCTTAGCCCTGAAAAGAAAAGATTTTATGTCTTCCTCACATGAAGAGAATTTTCTAATCAGAACTTGTCCGAAAGGTTTTTGGTGCTGTAAATGCTGCATTAATGCTGCATTTACTTTTCTTTTTTTGTCCGAAAGCTGTTACGTTTCTTTCTTCTCTGACACTTCTAGAATACCAAAATTTAAGTCAGGAAGAAGAAGAAGAAAAAAGAATTAGCCTCTTATCTTTCCTTTCTTCGTTGGCCATGATCGCCAGTTGTCTTAAATTTGGTATGTTTGCCGAATTGTCAGTTGTCTTTTTGAATTTGTTACGTTTGCCTCCGAAAACACTGAGAGAATCGCCGTACTCTTCAGTTTCTTCATGAAAATTTAGCATTCTTGGTGAATTTGTCGATCAATTTTATGCTGAATTAATGCTGCATTAATTCAGCGAAAATTTAAGTCCGAAAGCGAAATGCTGCATAAAATGCTGAATTAATTCAGCATTTTCGTTCGTTTCGGATACGTTCTCAGTATATTTGCACGGACACACAGCGACCTCGAAACGGCTGTTACGTGCTCCTCGTCAGTTAGACGTCAGGTGCACCACGAGGTATTTAAATGACGTCACAAACTCGAGAGTGACACCATTGAGTATGGCGTCCGGGATGCGTTTCAGTCGAGCTCCTTTCAAAAGAAACGCCATACACTTTGTCTTAATTTATCACAAAGTAGCATCAAGAACATTGATAGGACTTTATAGGTGGGTTCCACTTTCGGACTAGAAAACCCACCAGTAGATCATCTGGAGTAGTCCACAATTCCCATATACACCTTTTTAACTCCTACGTTTAGAAAACCCTAAAGCATTGTCCTAATAGGTGTAATAAGGTGAATAGCGCTATACGCGATGTTTACTTCTTAATACACACGCCTGTTCAAATACAATCCAAGAGGTTCTTATCAATGCGGCTTCCGGTGTTTCCAAGGTAATACAATTTTTCGAGCTCTAAAAATATCCGAAAAGGTTCTTGGTACTACATGAAGTACACGAGCACAATATAACGCAAACTATACTGTAAAAAAAGCTATTAAAATAACGGATGGACAGCATTGATCCTCGAACTGACGAAAAGCCGTGGTAATAGAACAAAAACGTGTTTTTGTTAAGAAAAGTTGTTTCTTTAGCTTCCAACAAAGTAGAACTGTCATGCTTTCTTTGGCAACACTGACGACGCTGCGCCTCTCCTCGGCCCGCTGGCGGAACCAACCAAGCGATCTGATGCCAGAATAGAACGCTAGTCTATTCTCCTTATTCACCTTATTACAGTGCGCTCCGATGAATCTGTAATAAGTCTTATACGCGGTAATACACCTATTAGGACAATGCTTAAATTACATTCTTAGACGGGTAATACCTCTTGAATGTTCAATACAAAAACTTACTGACGCTTGGGCTGTTCCACAAAGTCCACCAGAACAGTTCAAGCGCTAGCTCACGTCTGAAATCTAAACCATGCCCCATCTGGGCAACGAAATTTAATCCCTTCGAAAAGAGCCTCGAGCTATTAAGGCTAACGTTTTAAGGTTGTTCGCGTTGGTTAGTCCAGGTTATAAGGGGTTTTCCTCATACGAGAGAAAAAGCAAATACCAAACATAGAGAACTACGCAAGAAAGACTAACTTGTTCAGATGAGCTTCCATTCATATATTTCTTAGCCATTGTACAGAGAAACCATCCGTGTTAAATCTGTGAATTTATCGCAAGTAGCGTCAATACCACAGAAAGCTAAGTTAGAAGCCGAAAGGGCTCCAGCGTGGAACCCAAGTGCATAAGAATTGCAAGAAGAAGAAGAACGACAAACTTATTGAGCCCACACTTGACAGCACTCGCTACTCCATCTGCCGAAACTCACTGAGAATCGTATATAAATAAGTCCCCTTGCCAAGAAGGGCCAAAATATCGCCGAAGAACATCCTAGCTGACTTTTTTCTTAGAGTACTTTTTATGGCACTTAACCTTCGGCCAAGTGCATATAGCGATGGCAGTTTGTTTCTGTCCGTCGGTCTGTCGTTTCGGGATTCGCAACTTAGGCAAAAGCTAGGACGATGAAACTTAGCAGGCATATCAGGGACCCGACCAGTTTAAACTGGAAATAATCACTTGATCTGACCGTCTGCGGGTGGAGGGAGTGGTTAACCCGGAAGACTGAGGTGTATAAAGTTATGAACAGGTGTTAAGATCTTAAAACTTAATATCTAGAAAGATCTAATGTCTCAGACGTCCCACTTGAAATCCGGGCCGGATACCGGTGACTTTGGGGGGAGGTTGGGGGGCGGAAATCTTGGGTAACGCTTAGAGTGGAGATTGGAATGAAACTTGGTGGGAAGAACAAGCTTAAGTCCTAGATACGTCAATCGAACCGGATTCGGGCACTGTGGGGGAGTTGGAGGTCGGGATTTATGGTGATCCCGCGAGTTCTGTACTTGCTGATGTGCTAGGATGAGGAAACTTGGCAGACATCTCAAAGATTCGAACAGACTGACTTGAGAATAGTAGTTTCTCCGATCCGACCATCGTGGGCGAGTGGATGGATCGGGAATCCGAAATCTAGTGGCATGCATAACTTTTGAACTGGTATTCGGATTTGAATGAAACATCAGACCTGTATACGTAGTTGACAGAGCCAGATCTCATCGAGATTCTATGACAACAACCGGATTCCGGACTAATTATATGTCCGGTTAAAAAATGATTGTCATAAATCTCAGCCTCTCTTCTTACCCCTTAATCTGTCATCTAATCAAACTTTTGCTTTTAACAAATTTTCCGGTTTTGGCCGGATTCCGGGTGAACTAGTTGTCCGGTGAACATGTCTTTTTACCCATAATTCGAACATTTAATCAACTTCAAATGAAACTTTTACTTTTAATAAGCTTTCCGGTTTTGCCGGATTCCGGACGAACAACTTGTTCGGAGAGAAAATGGCTTTCACCATCGTGTTCAGCATGTCTTCTCACCCTTAAATCGACCATTTAATCAACTTCATAAAAAAACTTTTACTTTTAACCAACTTTCCGGTTTTTGTTCCGTGCGAACTACTTGTCCGGCGAGAAAATGGTTTTCGCTATCGCTTTCAGCATGTCTTCTTACACTATAACCGACTATCACATTAGCTGTTTAAAAATATGTTGTTTGTCCCTTAATTTGAACCCCCTCCCCCACCCCTAAATGTAGAGCTACAGAGCCGACCTACGACCTTGACCTCACCCTTGATCCAGTGAATCCTCACACCAAGTTTCAAATTTCATATCTTATTTCCTTCGAGAGGTATAGGGCACACAGACGGACGGACGGACAGACGGACAACTTTTGCGATTTCCACTTACGTTTTGGGATCCCAAAAAGGTAAATGAACGCTTAAAAAGAAAGTACACAAAATTTATAACAACAGCGAAAGATAAATGCACGCAAAACAAGAATACACAACGAAACACGAAAAGAACAATAAATGTAC
The DNA here is from genome assembly GCA_023053575.1 of Branchinecta lynchi. Lineage (NCBI taxonomy): Eukaryota > Metazoa > Arthropoda > Branchiopoda > Anostraca > Branchinectidae > Branchinecta > Branchinecta lynchi. The sequence continues at coordinate 3,035,504 of JAKZAP010000007.1, forward strand.
TGCATCAGCTGGCGCATGGTCAATGAGCAGGAAGTCTGTTGGATGATGGCAGAAGATGTTCACTTATTTCTTTTAGCTTGACAGTTGGGTCCAAGACAAAAATTTCTCCATGATTTGGAGATTGTGCATGCGACGAGGAAGGTACAGAAGAAAATCATCCCTCAGTAAATTAGAGGAAATGCAAAATCGAAGGAGAAGAGACTATCAGAGGTGGCCAAATCAGGCAGAAGATAATCAAGCAGCTTCTCATTTTAGAAAAAGAAGGCTAGATCCTCACTTAAAAAGTTGGTAACTATCGATGATTCGTCAGCTAAGTGAGTTGACTGAGTAATGTTTTTAGAAAATCCGGAATCCGGATTTGTTCCAACATCAAAGATTGCTGGACTAGCAGTTTGCTCGGAATTCGGGCGAAACCGGAAACTTGGCAGAAGTAAAGCAGGAAGTCTCGATCAGTATCGTCAAAATAGATATGGCTTATAGAGGTATATCTGAACTTGGTTTTCTCTGATGATTAGCCTGGCAAAGACTGGATTTGTCGAAGACAAGACCCTATTGTCTGAATCAAATATTACATTTTTGGGATCCTATCGATACCTTTGGTCTTGTTTTTCTGGATGTACTGTGCAAATGCCTTATTACTAGGCTGCATGTTGTAAATTCATTCATTCATTCAAAGGCAGAAGGTCTTACTGTCTGTTCCTTGGTCCAGTACCAACTCACTCGAAATGTTTATTTATGCGGTGTTTATAAGCAGAGGAGAAAGAACAGGATAATATTTAGACACAGAGTGAAACAATTTGTCTCTCCGTGTCGAAAATTTGGCAAAATTCACAAGCATGATCCAAGTAACCGACAGAGAAATATTATGATAGTTCACCTTAATATAACAATGTCCTTTTTCCATTTATTCTTGATTTGGTTTTTAAATTTAGGTAAGTTAGAAACTTTGTGTTGAAATACATTAGGAAAACTAAACGTTTGAATTTGGAATTCTGGTTTGATTTAAAAATATGTGGTTTTTTTTTACATAAGACAATGGAATTCACTGTGTGTAATATTTAGTTTGTTTCCTTTTTCTTTTGAATATATTTTTTGTACACAATTCTGTGATTTGTAGTTTGTTGTAGATGTTTAGTTTTGTTCCTTCGTTAGTTAGTTGTGAAATGCCATAAGGCTAAATCATGTAATAAAATTCATTCATTCAGCCACGGCATCATTGCTGATGGCTGCTGCTTTCTAAATCCAGTTGTACTTTGTCTAGTCTTCTTCACTTCCCCAACGGAATTCCTTTCAACTAGACCGGAACTCCTGTCCGTGTAAAAGTGGCGCGAGACGTGAAAACGTCCGACATTTCCAACACTCGCCCGACCCGCTTAGAAAGGTGAATTCTTCCGGATTTCCGGAAGACCAGAAGTCATGCATTCGCAATTGGATATTGCCGTGACTTTTTCCCCTCGGACAATGCTTTGAAGCTCAGAACATGGAACAAGTTTTTAGCGATGGAGAAAATGGAAGTTGTGAAAGTGGAACGGATTGACTACTCCGACTATTGACAACGCGTTTTACGTATTCAGGTTGGTACGAGTCAAACGGTAAGGCATCGGCCGTTGTGGGTGGGTTTTCGGTAGACGTCAAATTAAAAACTTTCTTCTCCGTTAGCAATCAGCACATCGATGAATGGCATTTTTGGGTTTAACGTGTCGACGAACCCAACAATGTCTGTTTTTACGGCAATTTCTTACAGCTTCTGGTTCAAGCGCCACATATACTATAAAACAATATCTTGCAGTATTTGCTACTGGGATTAATCTTGTCTCTAAAAAGAAAATTTTATCTCTAATCGGATTAATCTTGTCTTAGTAGAGATAAAATTAATCCCAGTAGCAAATACTACAGTTAACTTCAATCCTAACTCTGAGAAACTTTTTACAGTGTAGCCAGGGCCGTATCCAGGAATTTATTTCGGGGGTGGGGGGTGAGGGGGGGTGCTTTCTGGTCGGACAAAAAAGTACAAAAAACACATAGATCAGAGGGAAAACCCTATAAAAATCATTAATTTGTCTGTGTTTTTTTTTTTTTTGGGGGGGGGGGATCAACCCCCTTGCCCCTCCTCGCCCCTTGGATACGGCTTTGAGTGTAGCCCTCGTTATGTCTGTCTCTGTCCCTCTGTACAACTATACCTGGTTCGGGCACTTCTTCATAAACTAAGCGGTGAAACTTGACACGTGTTTCTAGGACCTCCACTGCTGGACAAAACGTTTACAGTTTTGTTTCCTTCCCCGACGTTGACCCAGAAGATTTACAGCCTGACGAGTACCCTTTCCAAGAAGGTCCGAAATTTCGCTGACGAAGAATCGTAGCTGACGTACATCCGTTGTAAACATTGTTTGAATATATGACAAAACGTTCGTTCCACCGATCCGATCATTCTTCTCGAGGTAGAGGGGGGTCCTGAATATTCTGACCCATGTAAGCTAGGCATGATTAATCCGATTCCAGTGAAATTTGATGGGTGGTAGGAGCACATTCCTGGAGTTTCCCGTTTTTGTCCGAACTGCATGCGACCGCGGTGGCGGGAGTTCTCGGGCCCTGGAAATTGAATAACATGTGCAGTGAGTGAACTGACTCGAGGGATTAGGATGAAACTTGGGAAAGTAGAAAGTTCATAGATCGTAGATACGTTATTTTGAAGTCAGGAGCAGGTCCGGTTTTCTTGAGGGGAGATGAAGGGTGGGGACCAGACAGTACTCCGAATCGGATGTACTTGATGAGTGCGCGAACAAATGCCCTAGATGCGATATTCATGAGTCCAAATGGCATGCGACAACGGTGGGGGAGCTGGAGGGGGGCCCTGGAGATTTTCTATATACGTACAGACCAAACGGATGGAACGGATCACAGGTTTAGTTGTTGTTACTTAATAACATGCTGTTGGACCTTCGTTATCTGTCTTTCCACTTTCCACTATTTTTTTTAAAGTAGGATACTTATCTGACAAGACACCATCGTTTCAGCATGGTGCTGCCTTTTGGGCTGTTCTGGTAATGCAGCGTTTGAAAAATTACAATCTGAAACAAAAAAAATGATGATGTCATAGGTGCTTTAAGCAGTATTCGTTGTTTCTACTTTTCTGGTCGTGACAATGACTAGTGGTACGTGATATTACAATTTTCTTCCAATTTCCATCCAGAAGACTTTCGATTTTGTTTTTCTGACAGAATTCTCACGATCCTATAGAACCTAGAAAACCTTTCTTTCCAGAAATTTCCAAGGAAATCGGTGTTGAAAAAAGTTCGATTTTCTCTTACACGGATCCGGCCAGACAACGAGCGTGAAGCATGAAGGCGGTTGTCACAATTAGTTAGAGATAATGTATATTTAAAATTTGATCGACCGAACGGCCAGGAGCAATTTTTAGTGAGTGTCCGTTACAATAAAAAAACATGCGTCGATCCCATAGGACTGAAAATGGGTTGAAGCGTTGAAGTGTTTTGCTGATGCGTTTAGTGAGTGCAGTTGGATCTGAGATACCATTTATGATTTGAACTTCTAAATCACCGATAGTCAGTATTATCGTCATTATGTTCATAAAAAAAAATATACAATTCTTTGTTTACCTGAAATTTTATTTCCGTTATTCTATCTTTCTAAATTTGTGTTTTCGTTTGCGTTGTGTTTCTTATTGAGTATTGTCACCTACGTTATGTTTTTGTTGAGCATTTTGTTCATGTTCCTGTTGTTGGTTATTTGTTGCTTTTCCTTTTCTCCTTTGTTTTTCCTAGTTCATACTCCGTCTTGTGTCCTTGCAATCGTGTAACAATCAATCAATCAATGTTAGTCCAGTAAACAATTACCACAACACAAACAAATCAAAGAAAACAGGGGAAAAAAAGCTGACAAAAAAGAACGAACGCGGTAACAAGTGAAAATATCACATAAGTTGCGTTTTTGATCGAAGTTTGAAGTTACCTTCAACCTCAAAGGTCTCTGCTTAAATACCGTTTTTGGTCGCAGGTCACAGTTCCTCCGTCCTTCAAACTCTGACCGTCGAACTTCGTGCGCTAGCAAGTTCGAAGTTTGCTTGAATCGTCGAAGAAACATCGACCTGGCAAGGATCGCCGGAGTCTTAAAAACACTAATTAAGCAAACGGTGATCTTCGACGTCGTTCAAAAACGGAAATTAAGCAACCAGCTCAGCGAACGGCGAACAAAACTTCGATCAAAAACGCAACTATCGACAAACAGCAAAAGTAACTGACCAATTGGTGCCAAAGTGCCAAAGTAAGTGCCAAATTGGCAGAGACAGGTGGAGCCAAGGAAAATAAAGCACAAGGATGTATTCATTATCAGAATCAAAGAAACGCTGTTTAAGTTAAGTTTTACACGATAGGTGGAGTTGGGAGAAATTAAGTACACTGAAATCACTGAAAACCTCAGTCGCGCTTTCTGATCAAGGTATCTTGTGAAGATATCGAAAAATATCATTATAAGCAACAGGCAGCTCACTTATCCTTTGTTGACTGTAAGAGCAAACCAACTAAAGACCAAAAATACTCCTACAGTATGAACGAAAAAGACCAGTTTTCACTTCTGAAGAGGAATAAAAAAAACTTTCTAATGAGTAGGTTATCACGTGTATACATTGACCTCAGAGTATGTCTAATCCTCATCATTTCAAATGCTGGTCAAAAAGAACACCAAGATAACGAAAGTGCGGTACAATAGTGTTGGGCGATATTCGATATCGATAACGATATATCGATATATCGGACCAAATATCGATATCGAATATCGAAAAGTAAATATCGATATCGAAAACGATATTTGTTCATTCATAATTATTGTAAATAATCCAACATAACCTACATTTATATATACGAAATTGGAGCAATATGTTTTCGTAATTCAGTTCTTATTTATTCAGAGTTTGAGATGATGCAAGATGGTATTTTACGACAATTTCGTTAGTAAATTTTGGCAAATTGAGACGTATCCTATAGCGAAACATACTAAAGAAATATCGATATCGATTATCGAATATCGTAAGTGAAAATATCGATATGTCGATATATCGAAAAATCCAAATATCGCCCAACACTACGGTACAATAGTGTTGGGCGATATTCGATATCGATAACGATATATCGATATATCGGACCAAATATCGATAGCGAATATCGAAAAGTAAATATCGATATCGAAAACGATATTTGTTCATTTATAATTATTGTAAATAATCCAACATAAGCTACATTTATATATACGAAATTGGAGCAATATGTTTTTGTAATTCAGTTCTTATTTAGTCAGAGTTTGAGATGATGCAAGATGGTATTTTACGACAATTTCGTTAGTAAATTTTGGCAAATTGAGACGTATCCTATAGCGAAACATACTAAAGAAATATCGATATCGATATATCGATTATCGAATATCGAAAGTTAAAATATCAATATATCGAAAAATCCAAATATCGCCCAACACTACGGTACAAAACTCAGTAAATTCCCTCCAAGCTTAATTGGAAGGATATAAGAGAGAGTTTAAGATTTTGGTCGAAAACAAACACTCGGCTTATTTGCATTAAAAAGAATATCATATTCTTCAGCAAGAGATTGGAAGATATCGTAAACTGGTTGCAAATAAATTTCATTCATTTATCTCACTTTACGTTGTACTTCGGGGCGCTGACATTCTTTGATGAAACTACCTTATTGTGTTGCAGACGGAAAGTCCCTTGCGTCCTCATTCGATACCAAGTTCATCGAAACTTCCAGTGGCATCCAACACAACGTCGACGAGCTCCTCGTCGGTATACTGAAGCAAATCCGCCTGAAAGAGGAACTCGGATCAGACGACGAAGGAAGGCGACTTTTAAGAAAAAAGTCTTCAAAGAAACAACGAAAGCGCTCGGCTTGCCGCCGAGCCGGTAGCTTCAAAATCCCAGGTCGCCAGTTACTAGATAAAGTACTTGGGACGGATACTAAGTCAAAGTCGTGTGAGGATCTGCACGTGCTTTGATGCCGCACGAGGTCACACCTCGAAGGTATGAAAGGCGATATTCGTTTTAATCATCGCCTTTTCGACGGGGGTTCTTGGCCAAGTACGAGTCTGACAGACTAACTCTCATTTAGTGACAGCGTGTCGTCACAAGGCCAAAGTGTACCGCTTGTTGAGTCGAGAACACGGTGTTGAAGATAGGGATGCAGGAAGCAGCATTGCCATGTGTTATCTGAAAACTGAGTGCAGTGGCGATAAAATCATCAACATTCCGCCGATGTAAAACGACATATTTTATAAAGCGCCACACATCAAGTTCACTGTGAAAACTGACTTTTTTCTTATTTCGCCGCAAAGAAGTTCTTGCGATTACAAAGCTTAAACTATGCCAACGGGACAGGTCGCAGACCCTGTTTCCGTACAGTGCAGAAAGCTTAGTGTAGTTGTAAACTTCTATTGCTGCGGGAAGTCCCTGACAGGATTTTCCACTTCATCATCAACCCATATAGGAAAGTTGAGATTTGTTCAACATTATGATGAAACTGCAGAAAATCCGGTCGGAATACCTAATCGTCGATCCGCACCATAAGCCCTCAAAAGAGGTGCCACAATGAAATGAAACCTCCGAGACGCCTGCTAACCTGTTAGGATATATATATATATATATATACGTGTATTTAAAAGCCAGCGGCCATATACACAACTACAAACACAAAAATAAACAAAAAAGAATTCACGTCGCAGCCTTCCGCGCCCCACGTCTTTTTATGGCACTTGCCCTTCGACCAGGTGCCATATAGCGATCGCAATTTCTGTCCTTCCGTCGGTCTGTCGTTCGGTCGGTCGGTCGGTCGGTCGGTCCGGGTTTTGCTAGTTCGGGCACTTCCACATAAGCTGGGACGATGAAACTTGGCAGGCATATCAGGGACCCCAAGTGATCAAGTTGGAAAGAGTCATTTATCCCCGATCCGAGCATCATTGGGGGAGTGGAAGGAGGGGGAATCCGGAATCTTGAGGTATTTATAGCTTATTGAACGGGTGATTGGATAGCAATGAAGTTTGATATTTGAAGAGATCTCGTGCCTCAGACGACCCACTTAAAATCCGGACCGGGTCCGATGACTTTGGGGGGAGCTGGAGGGGGAAACCGGAAATCTTGAGAAACGCTTAGAGTGGAGGTATCGCGACGAAACTTGGTGAGAAGAACAAGCACAAGTCCTAGATATATCGTTACCGAACCTGATTCGGGCACTGTGGGGGAGTTTGGAGGGGGGGGGGGGGGCGAAATTCGATGATCTCGCGAGTTCAGTACTAGGAGGATGAAATTTGGTAGGCATATCAGGGACCCGAACAGACTGTCTTGAGAATAATCGTTTCCCCGATCCGACCATCGTAGGGGGTGTGGAGGGAGGGGAATCAGGAATCTTGAGGTATTTATAACTTTTGAGCTGGTGATCGGATAGCGATGAAATTTGATATTTGGAGAGATCTCGTGCCTCAGACGACCCACTTTAAATCCGGACCGGATCCGGTGACTTTGGGAGAGCTTGAGGGGGGAACCGGATATGTTGGGGCTTAGAGTGGAGGGATCGGGACGAAATTTGGTGGAAAGAACCAGCACAAGTCCTAGATAGATCCTTGACATAAACGGACCGGATTCGGGCACTGTGGGGGCTGGGGCGGGGGGAGCGGAATTTGGTGATCTCGCGAGTTCGGTACTAGGACGACGAAATCTGTTAGGCATACCAGGGACCCGAACAGAGTGCCTTGAGAATAGTCGTTTCCCTGATCCGACCATCGTAGGGGGAGTAGAGGGGGTGGGAATGCGGAATCTAGTGACATTCACCAATTTTGGAACGTATGATCGGACGTGAATGAAACTTGGTAAGTATTAAGAACTAGTGTCTCGGATGTTCAGTTTCAAGTTTGGACTGGATGGATGGGGAGGGGCTGGAGGGAGCACCGGAAATTCAGTTTCAAGTCTGGACCTGGACTGGATGGGGGGGGAGCTGGAGGGGGCACCGGAAATTTCTTGAATCGCAGAAAGTGAAGGGATCGGAGTTGGATTTGGTTGGAAGAACAAACGTAAACCCTAGATACATTCCTGACAAAACCGGAGCGAATCGTGCCACGGTGGGGGAAGTGGGAGGGGGGTTCCCGGAATTCCGGTGATCTCGAGCTAGGGTGCTTCCAGATGTGCTAGGACCATGAAACTTGGCAGGCTTATTAGGGACTCTAACATAGTCCTTTCCCCGATCGGACCATCGTGGGGAGGAGTAGAGGGATGGGGAATTCGGAATCTGGTGACATTCGTAACTTAGGAACGGGTGATCTGACGTGCATGAAACGTGTGCATGAAACATGAGTGTCAAGGATGAGTGTCTCAAATATTCAGTTGGCTCTGATCACTGGGGGGGGGGGGGGTAGCTGGAAGGGGACAAACTGACAAACATGCGAACTGTTCCTACAAATGCCATATGAGCTTTCAGCTCTTGTTGCATAAAGCAACCTAGCGTAATAATTGAATCTCTCGAAGTAGTCCCCAAAATACCAGGGAGCAGCGGCACACCCCCTCGGAAAAATGTATCCCTCAAATTCACCAAACTTTGGCAACTATTCCGAAAATGGTCCAGCCCATCCCCAACCTTCACACAAAGGGGGAAAACACACCTACCTCCCCAGCCACCATCAACAAAAAAAATGCGCCTGTGGCATTCTTTTACGTTCACATTCATGCCATGTACATTCTGTTGTAAACTACTTTCTATCCAACGAAAAAGTTAGTATTATGCACAGTTATTCTCATATATTATAACCCCAGATCTGTCCTATACTTCATATTTTTCCATTACGTCCGTGACTTCAGTAACAGGATAGGGCTGTATTAGTCATATCTTGTAATTTTTTTCTGACGCAAAACTCTTGGATTTCTATGTAGAAAAAAAAACTAAAATGCTCAAGTACTTTTTCAGGCCTAAACCGTGGCGCCCATCGTAATGCAAAGCAAGTTGGAGGAAATGACACGAAAGGAATGCTGAAACCGAAAATGCTGGGGGATTAAGTACTTGGGAGGATTCCAGAAGTTCGTAGTCAATTTTACTAGGGTTGGCTTTTCATGGGATTCGCGAAATCCAATTAGGACAGATTGCTCGGAAAAGAGTGATGTTGATATCCGAGCGTTAAAGGTCCTCGATTCCGGAAAGATGAATTAAGGAAAGGTGGATTGAAGGGTCTGTTCCAGCCCTCTATAGTAGCGGTAGTGGTATGTAAATTTGAACGTCGCCTATCTTTAAAAGGCGCTGGAATATCATAAAAGCACAAAGCAGCAAATATTAATGCACAGTATTAAGTGCAAAGTGTAAGTAAAGTAAAGATCCAAAGCCACAAATTGTCAATTCTTTTTAATCTTTTATTTTCTGCTGTTTGGTTTATGTTTTACCATATACCCGCCTGGCTCAAACATCTGGCGGTTTGCATTACATTCATGAAGTATCCTCACAGAAGATAAACAAAATAAAAAAATTCAAATCGCACCAAAGGATGTGATTTCATCTTCTGCTGAAACATTTGGCTCTTGGCTGAAATTAAGCTCTTAATGTATTATTTACACTCGAATGTTTCAGGGGCTAAAATTTCAAGAGTTACGAGCTCATATGGCAGTTGTCACGAGTAGGTAGTGAGAGAAAAGAGAAACTAAACCGAGTATTTTTCTGGAAATTCCGGTACCCCTCCCCACCGTGCTCGGATCCGGTCCGGACCCTAAAATATGTGATCTACGGTATACAATCTCTCTAATTTCCAAGTTCATTCAAATCACTCCACTCGTTCAACCCCTATGCAAGCCTCAACATTTCTGGGAACCACTTCAGCTCCCCCTACTGTGGCCAAATACGACTCAGACACATAGACTTCGCATCTCTAACATCTTCTCTTCCCCGTTTGGTTTTTGTGCATTTAACGAAGTCCCCCCCCCCCAACTCCCCCAACCATGGCCGCATGGGGTTCGGACTCATGCTTCGTATATCTAGTTCCTATCACCCATAAAGTTTCACTTGCATCGAACCATTTCCCCCCACAGTGTCGAATCCGGTCGATGTATCTAGGATTTGCGCTTGTACTTCCAACCAGCTTTTGTCCCGATCCATCCACTCTAGGCTTTTCCCAAGATTTCCGGCTTCCCCCTCCCCCCAAAGTCACCAGATCCGGTTCGGATTTAAGTGGGTCGTCTGAGGTACGAGAACTTTCCAAATATCAGATTTCATTAGGATCCGATCACCCGTTCAAATTTTTCCTCAAGATTCTGGATTCCCCTCCCTCCACTACCCCCTTCCTCCACTCCCACTCCCTCCACTCCAAGGCCTTGGGAGGCGACGTTTTACACCAAGCACTTACCCCTCACTTCTTTTTTGGCGATTTCCGAGGGGATACCCACTCTCATTTTTAATGCGCAGCAAAACCAACCGACACAGGTGGCCACGCACTAAAATCAGCATGTTTAGAGGGATCGACTAAAAAGAGGCACGGCACGGCACAACACAGTATAGGAGGCATGAGTACACAAAAGAGGCTCGAAAACTAAAAGGTCCCTTTCAGTGAGGGGCAGAAACAATGATAAGATAAGACAAGATTTATTCCACTAAAGCACACAGGTCATGGGAAAAAAATAAACACAAACAAAAATCAAAAATACAAACCTAATAAACGCTAATATTTTACTTATTCCTTTACAGGAATCTTTCTCTGTGGTTCATCGAAACCGAAAGGAATCTTCCCAACTTTTCAATATCACCAAATATTTTACTTCCCATTCCTCCCCCAATTACTGACCCCAAAAATGTCTCCACGAAGATCTGAAAGCTCAGGACAGACGCACATTACGTGAACAATATTTTCGTCCAAATGTCCGCACATTGGGCAAAAGTAAGGACCAGACAACACTCTTACCTTACCCAAATAGCTTCTACGCATTCCTAAAGGTAGACAATCACCTCGTAAACTCAAACGTGCCTTCTTTTAAGCTCCGGGGTTACGAACTCTCACTTGCTTGTCTACTTCCTCTACTTGCTAACCCCTTTTTTATTACTCGTGCCTCTTGCCCCGTGGCCGTGCCATGCCTCTATTTAGTCGATCCCATGTTTAGAGTCGGGAATCGCCTAAATACGGCCGACACTACTAGTTTCAGTCGGTACCGGCAGGCGCGGAGAAAGGATATGCAGCAGGTGCGGGGGAGTGGGTAACACCTTGGCCGTTTCTTAACCAAGCCGTTTGTCCTTTCTGCCCAGGCCTGCGAGAAATGAAATTTGCAACTCCGAGGTGAGTTGACCAATCTTCTCAGGAGAAGAACGCCAGACGATTCGATCAGAAACGGGCCAAATTAGCAAAACCTACAGAAGACTTTGGAGATAGACATGTGATCTCGTTTGGCAAGAAAGGCAACTACTGTCTCTCGGCTGATCTCAGTTGACGTACTGGTTCAGCACCATCAAAAAGGAGTAAATCTTTGCTATTGTCTCTCCTCAGATCCGTCTGTCCACATATACTCTTAGGGAGAAATGCCACCTACGAGACATGGAACCTCCCTAAAATATTAACATCTTCCCCCCTTACTCCCCCCCCTTTATTACATTTTTTGTCCCGTGATACTACTTCAGGCCTGAACATTTACTGCGTGTCTAATCCTCTTTGTTCAGAATAACAAGTTATTTGTGTTTTCCGCAGCAACATTCACTATCTTTTCCTGTTCTTGTAGTTAATCGATTCTGAATACAGACGATTAGTAGGATATGAGACAGATGAGGAATTAGATACGAAACCACTCGACCAAGATCCGACTAGGGTGTGTAAGACGATTATGGACCTTAAAGGACCACGAATTTACACTAGAGAAAACGCCCCCGCCCCTCTTTCCACGTGGATAAGCACTTATTCTCTGTCGCACTTATAATACCGATTCGGCACAGCCCAAGCTGATTGCAAATCAGATATTTACCATGTCATAAATAATCATATTCCATTATTTTTGAACAGACATGTAATACAGATCGTCGTATGTCCCACAGGTAAGAAACAGAAACTTATAGTATGGCAATCTTTAACTGACTTGTCTAGTCTCTAGTAGACAGGGATATTGAAGTATACACCTCAACAAAATGACTGTCGTTGTTCGACAACACTACTGAAAGATAGAAGCGGCCTCTAAGAAGGTATTCCGACAAAGGATCGCTTACACGCAGAGATGGGCGAATCCGACCATGAAAGGATACGAATCCGAATCCGAATCCGAATCCGAATCCAAGGCTAGGTACGAATCCGATTTTCATGCTGAGGATTCGAATCCGGAATCGAATCCGGATTCGAATCCGACCTTATCAAAAATCAAATCATATACGTAGGTTATACGTTACAAATCAGAGATGACAACGATCACTGGTATCTAAGTTAATCAGTAACATGATAGATTACTGGTACTGGTTGATGATGGAAATTAAAAAGTTGGACTGCCTAAGCCCACTGTGTAAAAATTGGGAAAACGGAAACTGGAAGAATGTAGACCAGAATTTGAACGGATTCGTAAGATTGAGGGTTTGGAATCCGAGTCCGAATCCGAATCCATCGTGACAAGCAGAAGATTAGAGTCCGGATTCGAATCCAGCCAAAAGGACAAATCCTGGATTCGAGTCCGAATCCAGATTCGGATTCGCCCATCTCTGCTTACACGTCGGGTATTTTTTCCCGGAGACGAGAGAGGAAAGTGTGCACTCGATACCCAGGTATTTTTCAAGGGAGAGTACCGTCAGAGATTCCGAGATTGTAAGGCTGACGATATCTCTCTACGATGGATACCAACATGTGTCCATTTGGATCACTTATCATGGACATAACCAAAATCATTGCTCGAAAATTCGATTTTATTGTCGCTGATGTCGAAGAACACCCTTCGATAAACAAAGCCCCGGGTAAAAAGTTCGCGAAGTTGAAGTCCAAAATACTCGGGGATTTGTGGCTGTTGCGGGGAAAAATACCCGCGGAATACGGGTAAATACCCTCCGTGTCAACGTAGCTCAAGAGTGAGATGAATGACAGATTACCGCATCGTAAACGTGAACGCACAGTTAAAGATTATAGGCCTATTCTCGCCGTTCCCCGAGGACTCCTCGGGGAATCGAAGGAAACGACGAGAATAGAGGGAGTCACTCCACGCGGACTCCGCTTACAGAAACAGCGAGAACACGGGGAATGCTTCCAAAATGGATTTTGTTAGAATATAAAATATGAGGTTGACGAAGTTAGTCTGGATCCACGTCATTTTAGGTTTTGCTCATTCTGAATGTTTTCATTTAATTTTACACTGCACCAACATCAGGAAAAATTGATTCCCCTCCGAATCTGAAAGGGAGTCCTTTTTGATGATGGTGATGATAATTGGAGCACTCCCTGCCCGTGGGGATTCGTGAGAATACGGGGAGTCAGTCCCTGGGACAAACAAAAACGCGGGGACTCCTCAAGTGGAGTCCTCGGGGAACGGCGAGAATGCGCTTTATGTTTGAAAAATTGTATCAGTTATTTTTCGTCCCATCTCGGTTGATACCGGAGTAACACCCTTGACGGTTGTTTAAAAATCTTGGGCTCGGACAGATTATTTTCAGTGGCCGTTTACCCTAGGTTCACGGAGAGCAAATCGCGGCGATGAACGAGATTTTTTAATCGCAGCGATAGAAGATTCTTATGCCTGGATGTTCACACTGGATTTTCGTCGGCAACAGAATTGAACGCGAATGTTGCTGTTGCGTGCACAAAATCGTACTAAAGTTGAATTTTCCCAACACTGAAAATCGCCTGACGAAGCAACAGAAATCGCCAAATTTGGCGACGAAAATCTCGGCCATGGCCGATATCGCCTCAGTATGAACGTCTGTGTGAACCTAGGGTTATAACGAAAACAGGGAAACAATTTACATAAACGGTTTTTCTGATGGAAAAACCTGTCGCAGACAACTTTTGACAGCGTGACACACATCGAAGGTAGCAAAGGTAGAAGGTTGTCGGAAGTCAATCTTCAAAAATCATTAATCAGAACACTTATCCGTTTTGCGCCTTCAAAAAGAATACAGACCCACCTAAACCTTAGGGGAGGGGGGTTTAGGGGGCGACTGCTCAAACGACCACTGATTCCAGCAAGCGGATTGGACGACTCGATTTTTCGTAAAAACAGTCGATTTTTTACTTGGAAACAGTCAATTCAAAAAAATAAAAAACAGTCGGTTTTTCGTAAAAAAAAAGTAGTTTCTCTTAAAAATAGTAGTTTTTGGGATCCCAAAACGTAAGTAGAGGAATACCTATGACATCGCAAAAGTTGTCCGTCTGTCCGTCCGTCCGTCCGTCCGTCTGTAAGCACGATAACTCTCTAAGGGAATGAGATATTTTGATGAAACTTGGTGTGAGGATTCGTTGGGTCGTCGGACCAGTCGAGTTCGTAGATGGGCTTTGTAGCCCTACATTTAGGGGTGGGGGTTCAAATTAAGGGGCAAACAAAGTATTTTGAAACAGCTAATGTGATAGTCGATTCTGGGGTAAGAAGACATGCTGAATACGATAGTGAAAACCATTTTGTCATCGGACAAGTAGTTGATTAGATGTTAGATTTAGGGGTTAGAAGACATGCTGAAGACGATGGTGAAAACGATTTTCTCGACGGACAAGTAGTTCGTCCGGAATCCGGCCCAAACCGTAAAGTTTGTTAAAATTAAAAGTTTTATTTGGAGTTGATTAGATGTTCGATTTAGGGCAAGAAGACAGGCTGAACACTTTTGTGAAAATAATTTTCTACCCGGACATGTAGTTCGCCCGGAATCCGGCCAAAACCGGAAAATTGTAAGAGGTTCAAGTTTTATTTCTAGTTGATTAGATAGCCGATTTAAGGGTAAGAAGAGATGCTGAATCCGTGTGTGAAAATCATATTTTTCCCGGACATATAGTTCGACCGGAACCCGGCCAAAATTTGTTATAGGTTAAATTTTATTTGAAGTTGATTAGATGTTCATTATTGGGGAAAGAAGATGCCCTGAGTTCGTTTTTTAGCTTTCTTTTTTCGCCGGACAAGTAGTTCTTGAGTTCGGCCGAAATCGAGAAGTTGGCAGAACTGGCAGGAAGTTTTCGTCAAAATAGATATGACTTATAGAGGTAAATACACATGCTCAATCCATATCTGAACTTGGTTTCCTCAGATGACTAGCTATTCGGCCTTAATCTATTTCTGAATTTTAACTGTAACAATGTTCAAGGAGTCCGGCGATGACTGGATCTGGCTAAGACAAGACCCAGTTGTCTGGATCAGATATTGAATGTTTGGGATCCCATCGAAACCTTTGGTCTTGTTCTTATAATCAGCCGATTTTTCGTCAACATAGTCGTTTTTTCCCAATAGTGGTCGTTTTCATCTGCAAAAACAGTCGGTAAAAATGAACAGCCAGTCGGTAAATACGGTGCCCCCCCCCCCAAAACATTTTGGCTAGTAACGTCTCTGAATATGGAAAATGGCATACCTTAAAGATCAGCTTCAGTTTTGCAACGTGAAGTTTGCTTTAGCCCATATGGTTGCCTGGGTAAGGTTAAAACAAACTTAGATGCAACCTGAGGTGATCCAGTAACATATCCTCAAGAGCCGAATAATAGAAGTGCGAGACCTTTTGCCCGTCCTCAGAATTCCCAGGAACTACCGCCATATCTTTCGATGCTTGTCCCGCGTCATAAAAGTTTGTGGACAGAAAATAGACACCAAGCTCTTAGCTTGACCGCAATCAAAAGTTACACTTTTCCTGTGTCATTTGCTGTATGCCAAATTTGTCTCCCTCTCCCCTCTGTTTCCCCTATACCTACTTAATACCCTCTCCCTTTAGTCTCCAATGCATATTTGACTACTCAAGGGTGTCTCGCAGTTCCGAGTATGATGGCTTTCAGTCGTCATCAAGTTTCGACGGGAAAGAAACTCCGCTACTGCAATACTCTGACTAATCATGATTGTTCATGAGGTGGTGGGGACAAACAGAGAATAATCCACTTGGAGAACAAGTAAGAAAAATAACTTACAAAATACACAAAACAACATATACCCTAAAACTTAGGGCTTTAAAAGAAAAGAGAAATGTTGACCATTTAAAATGAATCTAGAAGGAATACAATAAACACACAATATCTTAGCAAAGTTTTAGTTAAACGTATACAAAAGAACCTCTACCCTAAAACTTAGCAGGGTTGGTTCGAAGGGGGGGGGGGGGCATGCTCCAGAGAATCTACTCTCAGTCATATGTTTTGAGCTTGTCTGTATGACAGTCGTATGTTTTTGGGATCCCAAAACGTAAGTGGCGGGATACCTATGACATCGCAAAAGTTGTCCGTCTGTGCGCGCTATATATGAAACTTGGTGTGAGAATTCTTTGGGTCAAGAGTAAGGTCAAGTTCGTAGATGTGCTCTGTAGCCCTACATTTAGGGGCGGGGGATGGGGTTTAAATCAAGGGGCAAATGAAATATTTTTAAACAGATACTGTGATAGTTGATTATGGGGTAATAAGTCATGCTGAACACGATGGTGAAAACCATTTTGTCATCGGATAAGTAGTTCGGCCAAACCGGAAAGTTTGTTAAAAGTAAAAGTTTTATTTGAAGTTGATTAGATGTTCGATTTAGGGATAAGAAGACATGCTGAAAACGACGGTGAAATCACCCAATGGAAACCAAGGAAATTTATAAGGGACAAGGACCCACCACAACACCATGCTTGTGGAACGTCTTTGTAATGGAACGTGTCGTGACATTGGGATGCGGACTAACTACATGAATTTTCCTTCGGGCGGGATCACTGTTTCTATGGCTGGTTCTGTCTATTGTAGTGGTTTTCGAGCTATGTTCACAAGCGTCTCAGTAGCTAGAGGAGCTTCCTTGTAAGCAGAGGGTCCTGGGTTCAAATCCCGGCTGAGGAGCATTTTTGTCTTTCAGTTGACTACTTTTATACTTGCGGAACTTATTTCTAAACTCAACTAAACCTGAACTTGACAAAAACTTGAAATTGCACTGTCAGAAGTTTCTTAACAGACGACGGAAGGATGCGCGGTTTCAACATACAATGCGGAACAGACAACACTTCGGATGTTGTCTGTTGTGTCTGAAAATGTCATTCATAACATGCGTTGCCACCAGGAAGAACCAAAAAATCGCCAAAAAGCACCTGCTAAATTTTCTGACGTCATGACGACAAACAAAAAAGGTGCTTTTTATGCTTTTTGGCTTTTTTTTTGCTTTCCTGGCAATGCATGTTCTTCGTAACATTTCACGTATAACGTTTTCCAACACAACAGATAACATCCAAAGTGTTGTCTATTACGCACTGTCTGTTGAAAACGCGCACCCTGCTGTCAGGGGCGTCACTAGCCTTTTACCTTTGGGGGGGGGGGGGGCGTCCGGTTTGTGCCGACGGATTAAAAAATGTGCCTACGAAACAAACTTACATTTACATTTCCCGCCAGCACAAAATAGAACCGGGTAGAACTGTAATTTCGTAAGTTCACATATTTGGCTTTTCATTTGAACTTTGGCTAAAACGCGAAGCTTCCAACGACTATACCAAGAACAAGTTAAACTAAGCGCCGCATGGAAAAAATTTTAAATCTGCCATTTTTCCGGAAAAATTGAAAAATTGAGCATACAAGTTCTAGCTTTTAACCTTTTTCAGATCCCCATGGATTTCAATCCTAAAACGCAAACTAAATGAAACACCGTTCTTCCGAATAAAGAATACTACAAAATGCGCCGCATGTGAAATTTTCTGTAAAATAACTGAGTAGAGATTATTCCTTTGGTATAATTTTGTATATTGAAGTCCACATGTTTGGCTTTTCATTTTAGCTTTTGCTAAAATGTGAAGCTTCCAACAACTGTACCAAGACAAGTTAAACGAAGCGCCGCCGGCGAAATTTTGTATATCTGCCCTTTTTCCGAAACAAATTAGCTATAGCCTACCTACCATACAAGTTTTAGCTTTTGACGTGTTTCAGACCCCCACGAATTTCAATCCTTAAACGCCAACTCAATAAAACACCGTCCTTCCAAATAAGGAATACTACAACATGTGCCGCAGGCGTAATTTTGTGTAAACTAACTGTAGTAGAGATTATTATTCCTTTGGTATAATTTTGCATATTAAAGTTCACATATTCGGCTTTTCATTTTAGCTTTCGCTAAAAAGCCAAGCTTTCAACGACTGTCCCAAGACAAGTTAAACCAAGCGCCGTATGCGAAATTTTTTAAATCTGCCTTTTTTCCGGTAGAATTTGGCTATAGTACCATACAGCTTCCGGCTTAACATGTTTCAAGACCCAGAATTTCTATAGTAAAACGAAAACTAAATGATACACCCTTCTTCCAAATAGAGAATAGTACAAAATGCGCCGCAGGCGAAACTTTGTGTAAAACTAACTGTAATGAATCAGTTGAAATTGTTCCTGAATGTAAATTCATATATTTAAATTCACATATTCGGCTTTTCGTTTCAACTTTCGCTAAAAACCGAAGCTTCCAACGACTTTACCCAGAACAAGATGAACTAAGCAACGACGGCGAAATTTTTTTAAATCCGTATTTTTTCCGGAAAAATTTGCGCCCGACAAATGTTTGCAGAATTTTCAAAAGCATTCAGAATTCAATTTCATCTGTGTTTTGCCCGACAAGACTGTAAAGAACTTTATTTTTTACGTTTTTTACGTTTTTAGGTTTTTATGTACCGACGAGATTTGATTGAGACTTGAGAATTTGATATTTTTACCTGGAAAAAGAACATGATGTGCCGACGAGAATACCGACACCTGACAAAATCATCGAGCATTTGATTTTGTCTGTGTTTTGCTCGTTTATGTTATTTCTTACGTGTAAAAATAACCCCTTGTGCCGATGAGACTTGAACTTCCCAGGTGCGCCCGACAAAGCTTGCAGAGTTTTATTTCTTCGTATAAGTAGACCCCGATGTGCCGACGAGTCGACCGACGCCCCACAAAAGCATATCAAACTTATTTCCTCTGGATTCCTTATGTATGAAAAGAAGCCGATGTGCCAACGAGAATACCGAGGCACGACAAAAGCACGCAGAATTCAATTTCTTCAGTGTGATTATTGTTTTTGGGATCCCAAAACGTAAGTGGAGGGATACCTGTGACATCGCAAAAGTTGTCCGTCTGTCCGTCCGTCCATCCGTCCGTCTGTCCGTCCGTCTGTAAGCACGATAACTCTCGAAGGGAATGAAATATTTTGTTGAAACTTGGTGTGAGGGTTGGTTGAGTCGTCGGACCAGTCAAGTTCGTAGATGGGCTTTGTAGCTCTACATTTAGGGGTGGGGGAGGGGATTTAAATTAAGGGACAAACAAAATATTTTTAAACAGCTAATGTGATAGTCGATTATGGGATAAGAAGACATGCTGAACACGATGGTGAAAACCATTTCGTCATCGGACAAGTAGTTCGCCCGGAATCCGGCCCAAACCGGAAAGTTTGTTGAAAGTAAAAGTTTTATTTGAAGTTGATTAGATGTTCGATTTAGGGGTAGGAAGACATGCTGAAGACGATGGTGAAAATTATTTTCTCGACGGACAAGTATTTCGCCCGGAATCCGGCCCAAACCGGAAAGTTTGTTGAAAGTAAAAGTTTTATTTGAAATTGATTAGATGTTCGATTTAGGGGTAGGAAGACATGCTGAAGACGATGAAGAAAACTATTCTCTTGACAGACAAGTATTTCGCCCGGAATCCGGCCCAAACCGGAAAGTTTGTTGAAAGTAAAAGTTTTATTTGAAGTTGATTAAATTTTCGATTTAGAGCTAGGAAGACATGCTGAAGACGATGGTGAAAACTATTTTCTCGACGGACAAGTATTTCGACCGGAATTTGGCCCAAACCGGAAAGTTTGTCAAAATTAAAAGTTTTATTTGTAGTTGATTAGATGTTCGATTTAGGGCAAGAAGGCATGCTGAACACTTATGTGAAAACAAGTTTCTACCCGGACATGTAGTTCGTCCGGAATCCGGCCAAAACCAGAAAACTTTTGGAAGTCAAAGTTTTATTTCTAGTTGATTAGATAAGCGATTTAGGGGTAAGAAGAGATGCTGAGCCCCTGTATGACAATCGTATTTTACCCGGACATATAGTTCGACCGGAATCCGGCTGGAATCGGAAAATTTGTTATAAGCTAAATTTCTATTTGAAGTTGATTAGATGTTCATTACTGGGGAAAGAAGATACCCTGATTTCGTCTTTGAGCTTTCTTTTTTCGCCGGACAAGTAGTTCTGGAGTTCGGCCGGAACCGGGAAATTGGCAGAAGTGGCAGGAAGTTTTCGTCAAAACAGATATGACTTATAGGGGTAAACACACATGCTGAATCCAAATCTGGACTTGGTTTTCTCAGGTGATTAGCTATTTGGCCTTAATCTGTTTCTGAATTTTAATTGTAAAAATGTTCAAGGAGTCTGGCGAAGACTGGATCTGGCTAAGACAAGACCCAGTTGTCTGGATCAGATATTGAATTTTTGGGATCCCATCGAAACCTTTGGTCTTGTTCCTCTAGCGCGTTCTCAACGGATTCTATGAGGGAGATATTCTCGCAACACTGTAGCGTTCAGTATAGTAGCTCTACGGGGCAGTTCAACACCCCTCTCAGCATTTACGGAAGACGATCGCGGATTCCTGTTGCGGCTGAGAGATAGAGGTTAACAAATAAATACAAATAAAACAATAAGTTAAATATATAGAAATAGGAGAGATCAAAGCAAACTAGATGGAAGCACCCGCTCAGCGTTTACGGAAGACGATCGTGGATTCCTGCTAAGCGCAGTGGCTGAGAGATTGAGGTTCTCAGGATTATCCGTTCTTGGTACTATCTATCTTTCAAAAGGGGGAAGAAATCGCAATACCGTTAACCTGAAAACATACAGATAAAGGCTATCTGCGTACGATAAGACTATCAACGCCACAAACAACCGCTGCGAGAGGAACAAATAAAGACCTGGCTTGTTAAACGCCTGCTGTAGAACTGGATGTCAATTTGTATTTCTTGCGTATGCTGTGATTGTTCCCAGTGCCATTTTCTCATAAGGACAGCTGTACCACCAACCACTGTTTAAAGGAGGAAATGTTTGTTTAGCTGGAAACCGATGAGCTTGGTGTACTTCCTGCAGGCAAACAAATCCGTCCAGTTGTTTTCGTGCTGATTTATCATGTAAGGCTAATGAGGCACGAGAGATAGCAATTTAGATTGTAAGAAAAAGCCATCCTAGTACCCTTCCACCCAGGGGCGTCACATGTACGTTTTCGTTGGGGGGGGGGGGGTGCTGAGCCAAAGTTTTTACCGAATCCTAGAAACTGAGAATTCGAGCTTAAATTACGGAACAGACAGGATTACGTAGGAGGACATTAAAGGGTAACATGAGAGACGATAGGCCAACTATTGGGCGGTATTTTGGGTGATCCCACTTAGAGAATATATTGCCGGGCACGATTGCAGTAACACCTTCTACCTATTACATCCAAGAGAAAATTAAGTCGAGCGCCGCAGGCGAAAATTTTCGAAATCCATTATTTTTCCTGTAGGCTAAAATTTAACTGCTTCTCAATCAATCAATCAATAAAGTTTAATCCGAATAGCTAAAAGCTAGAAAAGGAATACAAATTTACAAAATACACAGACACACAAGAAACAAATTAACTAATACACTTACAAGAAATTACCAGAAATAAATGATGGAAACTACGTAAAAATTGGGTAGAAGAATTAGCGGGATATGGGGAAAACTTATTGCCAGCATTCCTCTCGGACCGACGCACGGAAGATTGGAGGGGAGGGCGGAATAGATGGGTCATCTGGGGACAACACGTTATCTTAGATTCAAAAGAGTATTTCTACGTACAGATAATTTAGGAATAAACTTACTTAATTTCTCTTACAAATTCTAGCATTTACCGTGTCTTGTCTTGTCAATACTGCCCATGATCACAGAGAGTGAGTACCGCAGGAAAGAATTTTTTTAACTTTTTTACTTTTTTACAGTTCCTGTCAAATTTAACTATTTCCATCCAGATTCTAGCTTTTAATGTTTGTGCCCTTCCACAAAATAGAGAATATTACGAAAAGCGCCGCAGGTGGAATTTTTCGAAACATCGATGACCAGATCTTCTTTTTGGATCCAAAATAAAAAGTAAGGATTATCGGTGAAATCAGAGATGAGTCCTTTTGTCTGCAATTAGTGCTTCACTGGACCTCTTCCGAGTTTCGAGGTTTGTGGTAACTCCCGTTTCCTGGCAATTCCACGGACTAATTACCGAATCCCAGTTATTAAATCGAATATGTTTAGACCGATAGCATGTTCGGGATTCTTTATAAACTATCGTAGCCAGGCTATTATACCGAGCTTTCTTTTTGTACCGAACGACTACCGAATAATATTCTTATTCGGTGTAAATTCGCCAGAACTGCAACGAAAGTCGGGATTCGTGGTAACTACCGAATCATGAAAATTATGCCGAATAAATTACCGAATCCCAATCATAATAGCGAATAATTTTGAACAGATAGCTTATTCGGGATTCTGTGTAACTACTTAATCACCATAAATATACCGAACAGTTCTGGCATAAATTCTCTCACAGGGTTCGTGATAAGTACCGAATAATGGCAATTATAACGAATACCGATCATTATACCGGATAGATTCGTACCAATAGTCTATATGGGATGCTGTACAACTACCGAATCCCAGTATACCAAATAGTTCTGCCATCGATAAAATACTGAACAATTTTAGTAGATTTTGGCCTCTGGCTCAAAACTTTACCGAATCTCATAAAGGTGGGAGGGGGGGGGGGGCTGCACCCCAAATGGATCGATGACGTTATACTTTGCCGACAATCTAGAGTTAAGGGCCCACGGAGGTAGTCCTAGAAGATGTTTGCAATACCTATAAAATGTGGAACGAATGCATTTTTTGGGATCCCAAAACGTAAGTGGCGACATCACAAAAGTTGTCGGTCTGTCTGTCCGTCTGTCCGTCTGTGCGCACTATAACTCTCGAAGGGAATGAGATATTTTGATGAAACTTGGTGTGAGGATTCTTTGGGTCAAGAGTAAGGTCAAATTCGTAGATGGGCTCTGTAGTCCTACATTTAGGGGTGGGAGAGGGGGTATAAATTACGGGGCAAATGAAATATTTTTAAACACATAATTTGATAGTCGATTATGGGGTAAGAAGACAAGCTGAACACGATGGTCAAAACTATTTTGTCATCGGACAAGTAGTTCGCCCGGAATCCGGCGAAAACCGGAAACTTTGTTAAAAGTATAAGTTTATTTGAAGTTGTCTCGGGGGGGGGGGGGGGCATAGGGCAGGGGAATCCGGTAATTGAGTAGTCTGTAACTTTCGAACGGGTGATCGGATTAGAACGAAATTTAATAACTGAATAGATTATATATCTCTGATGTGCCGTTTAAAGTCTTGACCTGATTCGACAGCTAGGGGGTTGTTGGGGGAGGGGAGACCGGACATCTCAAGAAATTGTTAGAACGGAGGGGACGGAGTGAAACTTGCTGGGAATAACAAACATCTGTTCTAGATAAATCGTTTAGACAATTGTACCTGATCCGGACACTTGGGGGGTGCGGCTGGATGGAGGGGGTTTCCTGGAATTCCAGTGATGGCGGTTTTGGGGATTTTCACGACGAAACTTGGTAGGCATATCAGGGAAGCGGTCAAACTGATTTGAAAATAAAAATGTCGTTGATCTGATAATCGTGGGGGGAGTGGAGGTAGGGAAATCCGGAATGCTGAGGCATGCGTAATTTTGGAACGGGTGATCGGATTCGAGTGAAATTTAATAACTGAACAGAGTACATTTCCCTCTGGTGATCTTTTTCATTTCCGGACCGGATCCGACAACTATTGGGGGGGGCGGGGGGGGGGGGGGTAAATACAAGACCCGCTTAAACTGTTGTGATCGGGATCGGATCGGACTTTGTGAGAATAACAAACAGATGCTCTAGATAAATCATTTACAGAACCGGATTGGCTCCGGGTATTGTGGATGGAGTTGGATGGGCGGGGGGGGGGGGGGGGGGGGGCTGGTATTCCAGTGATCGTGAGTTGAGGTACTTCCAGATTTGCTAGGACGATGAAACTTTGTGGAATATTAGAGATTCAACAAGATTTGCTTAGAAATTGCTACTTCCCAAATCCGATTACTCCTTAAAGTACCAATCTTGACCGGAAAGTAAGAAAAATACTTTTAAGCAAAATATGTATTTTCGTGATCCCCATCAGCCCATTATAATTTTTGCCTCAAGGATTTTGCTTACAAATGAAGTCCTAGCTCCCTTAAAGGGAGCATCTTCACAGCAAGGACGAAAAGTACTTTTTATCAAACGATACCTTCAAGCTACTAGCAGGCGAAACCCTAGACGAAGCAGAGGTCCGTCTCCCAGAAACGGGAAATTACACAGCAACAATTCAAAGAAAAAACGTACTTGATATAAATGTCGAAACCATATTGAACCGCCCAACGAAGAAGAGGAGTTCTAGAACTGCCTTTTACAGTACTTTTTACTTACTAGTGTATAATAAAATAAAGTGTACTTTTTAAAAGTAAAACTTACTTTTGGTCAAACAATACATCTTAACCCATGCAAGTCCATATGAGCTTACAGCTCTTGTTCGACAAAACAGTCGTTTTTCCAGAAAATCAGTCGATTTTTTCGAAACTGTCTTTTTTTCTTGAAAACAGTCGTTTTTTCTGCAAAAACAGTCGGTGAAAATTACCAGCCAGTCGGTAAATTCCTTGCCCCCCCCCCCCAAAAAAAAAATGTTTTTTCTAGTAACGCCTCTGACCATACGACAAGCCACAAGCAGTTGGGACAGAGTGTGCATCCAGTCGCGAGAAACAAGAAACTCGGAAAAACTAAACATGTACCAACAGCCTTAAATTAGGAATAATGTGTCTCTAAGTGCAAACAGTTTATGCTAGGGTGTATTGAACATCCTTTTCTCATTTCACGCAACCAAAACTGACGCTATCACTGTACCCAACACTTATTTATTAGCTGCGTTTTTTTTTTGTTTTTTTTTTTTATCAAAGTTTGAGGCTTACTTCAACTTCGGTCACCACTCACCGTTTTCTTGTCGTCCTAGTTGGTGAACGCCACAACACTTAGTGTGTTGGCAATAAATCTAATTCTGTTTTTTAGCACTAACCTTTTCTGCATAATGAATATATTCCAAAATCTTTCATAAACTTCTGATGGCACTTGTCTTCCGGCCGTAATGTCATATAGCGATCACTTTTCCGTAAGTCGGTCTGTCGGTCAGTCATTCCGGTGATCGCGAGTTAGGGTGCTTCTATATGTAGGGCGATGAAACTTGGTAGGCGTATCAGGGCCTCAGCACTCGATCCCACCATCGTGGGGGAGTGGAGGGAGGGGGAAACCGGAGTCTTGAGGTATGGACAACTTTTGGACAGGGATCGGAACTTAACAAAACTTTAGGTGCGTTTTTTTTTTGTACTTTCGTTGTAGTTTCACTGTATTTTGACATCCTTTTGTTTCAGTTCTGAAAATACAGTATGTGTACCGTTCTATGTGTCTATTCCACATACTGTACTTTTATAACTAAAACAAAAGTATGTCAAACTACACCGAAACTACATCCAAAAAAACGCACCTTTTATATTTGGAAAGACCTCGTGTCTTAGATGTCACACTTCAGGTCCGGAAGGGATCCAGTGACTACGGACTTCGCGAGTTTGAAATGTCGAGTACTACTGTTTTTCTTTTATTTTGAAGAAGGCGATTATTTTTCATTTATCCGTCCCGTGCCACTCGTGCTTTGCCCTCTGTCGGGAGTATTTAATAATTTATGTGTGTACAACTAGTGAGAAGAATAAACGAACCTGAACCTGAGGGGAGATGGGAGGGGAAAACCGAAAATCGTGTTACACGCTCAGAGAACGCTAATTAAGCAAACGGTGAACGCCGATGACGTTTGAAAACGGGAAGTATGCAAACGGCCAGGCAAATGACCAACAAGACTTCAACAGAAAACGATTATATCTTCGCGCGTCTCTGTCGCGGTTAATACATAAGTTTACGGTGTTATACAACAAAGAGACCTTGCAACACAATAAGCCATCCGACCAAGCGCCCTCTACATTTGCCGAAGACGATCGCGACTTAGGTTGGGCGAAGGGGCTGAAGCGAGGGTTACTTAATTGCGTTCCAAAGAAGTTATTACAAGTTATGACGACAAGAGATGGAGCCCATTTTCGCGCAGTTCAAAAGTTGGTGGTGAAACATGTTTCTTGGTTCCCATTCGTTATTGAAATTCGGTAATCACAGGAGCTTTTTGTCCGCATCTATTTCACCGCATTTGGTCCTTCGATTTGTAAATTCGGTGATTTAACGTGTTTATAGTTGGTACCGAGTTCGGCAATTCACCGGGTTTTTCTTTAGTACAATCAGTTTCGTCGACTCCTGCCAGTCCATTTAATATTTCAGTGATTAATCAGAGTCATTTGGTTCTGATTCGTTACCGAGTTCGGTAATTCACCGGATTTTCGTTTAGTCTGTATCTATTTTATATTCGGTTGTAGTAGGTGGTTCTAACAAGAGAAGAGATTCTTCTGCATTTTGGTTTTAGAGTCACAGTCTTTACCCTCTCGACGACCAAACGAACAGCAAAAATAGTAGAACTCCAGACCTGGTATGAAGGGCCACAAATGTCAGAGGCTCTCAAGAAGTTCAGCACATTTTCGGCCTGGACTTTTGGTTTGCTGACGAAAAGTCCCCATGACAAAACACCCCCTGGCAAAACGTCCCCGTGACAAAACATCCCCGTGACAAAACATCCCCATGACAAAACGTCCCCGTGTCAAAACGTCCCCGTGTCAAAACGTCCCCGTAACAAAACGTTCCCACGGCAAAACATCCCCGTGGCGAAACGTCCCCAAGCATAGATTCCTAAGTTCGCTTCGATCTTCAGGTGCATGATCGAGGTAATGCGCCTTCAGAGTGTGCATTACAGATGTGGGAACATTCCTTATAAGCAGGAAAAATCGGACATAGGACCGTTGGCTTATGTAGTGCTATATGCCTTGCAATTGACTCGTAACTAATCCGTTCTTGGTCGTTTGAAGCAACATTCACAATCTAAGGAGCACCAATATGCTCCTCAGAAAAAAGGGAAGCACGCTGTGGCTCAAAGAAAGTCAAACGCAAAAATAAGCGTAGTGCCGTTATGCTGGATGCATCTAGTCTAGGTTAGCTAAACTAGGTTAGACGGATGTGATCCTTTAACAAAATTTGTTCTTGAGTATCGGTTAAATGCTGAAGTAGTCAACCCGTCGTGGTTTTCAAAAGTTAATATTCCAAAAATTTTTTTTGCCTGAACCGATGACGCAATCAGTAGTCTCATGTGCCTAGCTGTCCCTCAGCGATGAAAAAAAATTAACCGGGGACGTTTTGCCATGGGGACGTTTTGATCGGGGACGTTTTGTCGTTGGGACGTTTTGTCACGGGGACGTTTTGTCATGGGAACGTTTTGTCACGGGGACGTTTTGTCATGGGAACGTTTTGTCACGGGGACCTTTTGTCGTGGGGGACGTTTGTTCACGGGGACGTTTTGTCAAGGTGACATTTTGTTGGGGACGTTTCGCCAGGGGACCTTTCGAATGGGGATGTTTTGTCGACAACCCGCTTTTCATTTAAGTTACACCTAAAGAGAGAGAGGGCCTGCGCCTGTGGTTTCGCGGGTTGTCGGCAATCCCCATGACAAAACGTCCATGAAAAAACGTTCCCGTGGTGAAACGTCCTCAATCGAAACTTCCCCTGGAGAAAGGTCACTATGGCAAAACGTCCCTGGCTATAGATTTCTTGTGTTTATTGTTGATTGCGTATTCAGTTCAGACAAAAAACGTTCTTGGAATAGAACATTTTGAAAACCACGATGAATTGACAACTTCAGCATTTAACCGATGGTGAAGAAACAAGCCAAAGCGTTGCTCCCGGCTATAGCCATGTGAAAGTGCAAAGATTTAGCAGTTTGTCAGTTTTCGTTTTATCCTTTGTTTCTTGGTTTATTTTCGTGTTAGTTTACGCTGCGATCTAACTCATTGATCTCGCTTATGTTCGATATTTAATTTGGTGATATTTGTTTTCAAAGGATTTTATTGCAGGGTCAAACCCATCTTAAATAGATTTACTGAGTCTCTCTACCTAACGAATCTTTCCATCTGCTTCCGTTTCCTCGCTTCCGATATAATTTTTATCCATCATAATGGTGGAATTTTTGCATTCTCCTTGATTGACTCTTTTTGAGCCAAAGCGGGCTTCCCCTTTCTCTGAGCCGTGAGGAGCATATTGGTGCTCCTCAGATTGTGCATGTTGCTTCAAACGACCTAGAACTGATCAGTTACGAGTACATTGCAAGGCATATTACACAACATATTTTAATTGGAAACAATACATTTATGAAGCAACTGGTTCCATGTCCGAACTTCCCTGCTTATAAGAAATGTATGATGTATGATCGAGGTGAACTTAAAAAATCGATGCTGGGGACGTTTTGCCGTGGGAAAGTTTTGCCATGGGGACGTTTTATCACGGGGACGTTTCGCCAAAGGGACATTTCGCCGGGGACGTTTTGTCATGGGGACGTTTCACCTACGAGGGACGTGCCTGCCAGTACGTGGACGGAGTCATTTGGATCGGGAAAAAGATTCCAAATAATAAACGTCTGCCCCCTGTGCAATGATACAGAGGATTATGGTCGTTTTCTGTAGAATACGAACCACTCTCAAACTCAGGGAACACTTTCTTAATGGGTATATTTTCCCTGAGGTTCTCGACACCAGAAATAAAACTAAAATAATTCAGACAAACAATTTTAAATTGTGACGAAGCTACATAAAGGGACGTTTTGAACGATCTACAGTGTATTGTTTTCAGCATCTAGGTACACGTATCCTACGTGGCCAATTGGCTTGTAAACTATTAAACCAGTCATTATTTCCGGGATCCCCCCTCCCAACTCTCCACGCAGTGCCCGGATCTAGTACGGACTTCTAAACAGTAGATCTAGGATGTGTGCTCTCGCCAATTATCAAGTTTTATTCGAATCGGATGACTAAGAGTTAATATTTCAGGAAACTCCTTTCCTCTACTTTGCCCTGGGCCCTGGGTGGTCGGATCCGGGACAGATCGAACGACGGAAAAGCGATCGGCCTATATTACTTGATCTGAAGGGTCCAAGTGACACAAAAACCGAATGTTGGAAGAACTTTTACTTTTCATTTGTGGTTCACTGCGCCTCCGCCTCCCTGTCCTCCACACACTGGCCACACTGGGCTAAGGACTAAAGATCTGAGGCCCGATATCATACTGGAACAGATTGATAAGCCATAGATTTAATATTGTAAATTTAAAATACCATATCCAAGAAACTCGAATCAAGAGAACCGCTTTTCCACTCTGATACCTGGAAATCCCTCAGGATCGATTTCAGTCTTGGTTCTGGAACTTCAAAGCTCGACTTTACTAAATTAATTGATCTAACCCCGGGGCAAGGAAAAACAAGACAACCGAGAAGGGAACCGCATGAAAGAGAATGCAGGGAGGATCAACTTAGATAAGAGTCAGGTACACAGATCTTATGCAACTATTGTAATGTTATCCCGATGTTTTGTCAGAATTATAGTTTATGTCTTTGCCGCAACACCGGCTTGTTTGATCGATGCTAACTGTGGTTTCTGTTCCATTAGTGCATCGTACGTTTTGTGATTATTTTTTTTTCTTTACTATCCGCATACTAAAAATAATATTGGTAATAAACACACTTATATATTGTTAGAGCCAAGATGACCATTCATAATACAATAAACATACGGCACTTCTCACGAGTAGGTGCTGTAAAAAAGTAAAATTCCTCGTTTTAGTACTTTCAAGGTACTAAAACGAGGAAGGAAATGGTGGACGACATATCTTAGTTGCCGACCCGTCACTGGACTCGTGGGATTAGTCGCGCCTACCGTCAGAACTAGAAATGAAAAGGTGAATTACAATTTTGATATTTGCCGGCCCCTCCCTTATCTTAATCCCTACCCCTGCCAGGATACTAAAACGAGGAAGGGAAGCTGAACTTTGGGTTTGAAAAGTTGCCGACCCCTCGACGAATACTAAACAGAGGAAGGGAACAGTGCGGTGAATTCTGGCGACAGCCTTCCTCGTTTTAGTATGCCCTTCCTTGTTTTAGTATGCCCTTCCTGGTTTAGCATGCCTTCCTGTTTTTCTCGCGTTCCCTTCCCTTCCTGGTTTTAGTTGATTCCCCACAAAATATCCCCTTCAACCACCCTAGGCTCGGGACACTCTACCACAAATCCCTGATTTTGGGACAGCCTATGCTAAACGCTGGATATGCTTACCCTTGAAAAGTTATTAATATTTATTTAAAACTCACGGAAAGCTTCGTACTTCAAAGTAAGACTGGCAAAATAAACTTTCTTTATCTATTTCTCAAAAGCAAAATCTTCCACAACAAAAGCTTCGTTACAGGAATCCCCGCGGAACAGCAAAATGTTTGCAAAATCTGCCCCTTGCACAAAGTTAGCTGCTATTGACCAGAACTTTGCCCTTTCCGCATTTTATCTAAGAAGGTATTCTGGTCCCGATTAGTTGGATTCCTAGTTTTTTTTATCTTGTAATTTACTCCTTTATGGAAATCTCAGTGCAATGTTTTCTTCTCTTTCTTTGTACTGCATTTGTGCGTTGTCTGTTGCGTACAAGCAATTATCATTAGTTGCGTTTCTGCAGATACCATGGTACCGCGGTAACTGAATCTGTAATTAGTAATTTTTGCAGTAACCGTGGTATCTGATACACGGTTGCTCTGCAAAAACGACTACTGCCGAAATAGCGCTTTTCGAAGTCATCTCGAAAGAAAAACTGATATTCAGTCACATCACTAAGTGCCAAACTCCACCAATTTGACAAAAATTGATCAAAGTGATATCGTGGTATCTGAATATCAAATACCACGATAACTGGCCAGATACTACGCTACTATTATCACCACTATCAGGGTGAAGTATACAAACAAACAAGAAGTAATGTAGCGTTTATACTGACAAGAAATCCCATCGCGAAGAAAGGAATTCTTGTCGACTATAAAGGATTCCGTTTGTGAAGACGACTAGAAAAAAAGTCTAGTGGGACGAGAATTCCTTTCATGATGAAAGGAATTCCGGTCTACTTGAAAAGAATTTGGTCGGAGGCGCTGGCATGGTTGCCAGGGGTGAGGATTTATCCCGGAATTCCGTTTCTATTTTTCTGATAGGGATTTCCGGGATTTTGCTCCAGGATTCTGGGATTTTCCTGTTGATTTCGGGATTTTTGTCCGGTTGACAATGTGTAGATAAAAAGTAATACAGGAGTGCTGCGTGAAGCCGCCACCCTAAACTTCTATTTTTGGGAAATGACTTAGGGAAAAAGAGTAAAGGTTGAGATAAAATCCAGTGGAGTATCCTGAAAGGAAGCTTAGAACCTTCACTTTCTGCTGGTACCATAGTTTACTTGTAATTTTTCAAGGCTAAGCTGGAGAACACGAAAGAATATAGGCACCCAAGTGATCATGAAGTCGCCCACTTTGCTAAAAATAGTATTTTGCTACATGGTGAAGTTAGAGGCCAGCTCTTTGGTCAGAGAGGTTCCTTGACCTTTTGCAAATAACAAAATTTGCTGTTTTCTTGGAATTTGCATGATTTTTCTGGGGGTGGCAGCTTCATGATCCAAGGTGGCAGGATCATGTACCATGGCCAATTGGGGGGTGGGCGGTGCCATAGTAAGGGCGGCTTCATGCAACACTCCTGTAGTATTATAGTAGTATCGGGTGTGAAGGTATGGAATCATCTTCCAGAGAGAATCAGGGAGTCGGAGAACCAGTTTTTGTTTAAAAATAGATTATTTTTTAGATAGTTTGATAAATGTGGAATATTTATTTGGAATTTTATTTAAGGTGAATATTTCATTATTATTATTAGTGAATGAGGGTTGGGTTGGGTAGGGGGGGGGGTAAAGAACTGTCATCGTTTGTAATAGGCAGGGGCGTCCCAAGGGGTGGGGCATGGGGGCGCAGCGTCCCCCCTACGTTTTGGGCATTCGGTCAAAACGGGCATCGCGGCGAAGCCGTGATGCCTGTTTTATAAAATCGTTTGTACCCACATTTCCAAATAAGGCGATTTAACGTGTTTATTGGTTCCCATTCTTTATCGAATTTGGTAAAATAATCCAATTTTTATTCAGTCCTAGTCGATTTCACCGCATTCGCAACGTCCTTAACGTAAATTTGGTTAGCGAATTCGGTTGTTCATCGGACTTTCCTCAAGTCCGTATCCATTATATTACATTCGGTCAGTCCATTTCAAAATTCGGTCATTAATCAGATTCATTTGGTTCTGATTCGAGACCGAATTCGGTAATTGACCGGATTTTTGTTTGATCCGCATCTGTTACCAGACTTACCACATTCGGTTGTTTTAGGTGGTTCTACAAAGAGTTTTATTCCATTCCGAAATTTGGTCGTTATACCGCTCCCGATGTGTTCCTTATTTTTTTTTAGCTAGCTTTTTGGTAGTACGAATTCATTATTTGGTTCACCCCAGTTACTGAGCTTGGTAATTTAAGTGGTGTTTATTTAGCTATTCTTCTTTACCGTTTAACGGTAGCTTCAGCTGGTACCTTATACTTCTAACGATTGCAGAACTTCAGGAATAATCACGTCTCTTGACGTGAAAACTAGCCTATTTTTTGTTGCTATAAATTCAGAATAAATGTACTTTACATCAACTTTACCCTGGATGGACCCTTATTTCGCCAGGCAGCTCTTTGGTTAAGGTAGCCTTGGGGTCGCAAAAAGGCACTTTGATCATGAGTGTTTCCAAAAAATTTCCCCTTCAGGACATTTAGCAGTCTTCACTATTTAGAAGAAAGGTACGTCATTTAGTTGGCGTTTGATGCTTGGAATAATGGGGGGGCTTGTACCACGTGAAAAGCTAGGATTTCCCAGAAAAAGTTACAGTTATAGTTACAAATTCGGTAAATATCAGGTACCGATTTGGTCAATTTTTACTAGGTTCGCCCCCCCCCAATGAAGAACGGCTTGGGACGCCCCTGGTAATAGGTGATCAAAAGTTATTCACTCCCACACAGGACACGGTTGTGCCCTTCTTGGGAGCATTCTGTTTGTTGTTTTGTTTAAGGAATGTTAAAATTAAAATGAATTGAATTATTAAAAATCTTTCGGATTCGAGTAAAACAGCGAGGTTTTTATCTTGACGTTTTGTCGAGACTCATCACACTAAAAGCAATACCTCCAAGACGGATCCTTTTTATCTACTTTTTGCGATCCCGAAAAGTTAGTGACGGGATACCTTTGACTTCGTATGGTTTGCCCGTCTGTTAGTACGATAACTCTCGAGGGAGTTAAGCTTTTTTTTTCAACTTTGGTAATAGGGATTCTTTGGGCTAAAGTACAGGTAAATTTCCTAAATGGACACTGTAGTTCCGTATTTAGGGAAGGATGTTCAAACTAAGGGGCGAATTTTTTTGTTTTAAATGCTAATGAAATAGTCGATTTAGGGGATTCCATGCATGCTGAATTCGCTTTTGATCTTTTATTTCTTGTCGGACAGTTTTCTCCTGAAATCTGACCAACAAGAAATTCGTCAGTTTTTCTTAGGTCAATAAATGAAAATCGACATTGGTGTAAAAATACGTTTCAAATCCATATCTGAATTTTTTTCTTCCTGAACAAAGAAATCCACTCGGCCAGGAATCCATTATACCTTTACGGGTTCCTGAAAGCTGTCAGACCCGAACGTCTTTATCAGCAAGCCCCAACAGTATTCCCCTTGGGGTCCCATCGAAAGCTATGCCCTTATTAACTATGATCGCATGCTCCATGTTTCGGCGGATGCCCTATTGCCTGTTATAGCAGACGAAATTACCCACTGATATAAATAAAACAGCACAATGATAACGTCAAATATTGTCCACTTGGCAATTGAAACGATATTATTGACATGTGCGGACGAAGCAGCCAAGTAAAACGCGCCTCAAATATATGAAATGCAAGATATACCGACTTTTATACAGGAAATTCAGTTCAGGTACTTGCCAGTGTAGCAGTCTATTAACGCTCTGGTCCAGCTAGTTTGTGCCCTACGAATGCGAGAACGTCAGAAATGACAATAACAGAAATGGTTTTTTTTGTCCCCATTCCGGGATTTTTTCCTGTCAAATTTGGGGATTTTATTTTTGACTTCGTGGTACGCTTGGGCGCTGGTACAAAAGACTAAAACAAAGTCTAGCTAGCTTTTGAGAGCAACAATCATCAGTATTGAAGTTATAAATGCTATCAAAACATATTTTGTTGGCTAGTGAATCAATTTTTGTCAGATTTTCTTGTTTGAGGAAACAGAATTTTGTTTTCCCTCTGTGTGTAAACATAATCTTATTACCAAGACAGAAGATTGCAATCCATTGCTTTGTGGTAACGGTACAGGACCCTGCCACTTAGTGCTAACGTGGATTTAAGGGACGTTACAGACAGACGATCAGGCTTTATACTGTGGTTTTCTCTATTATCATTAGTTGAGAAGTTTTTTCGCCATTGACTTAGCGGTAGCTTAATTTCCATTTTCAAACGTCGTCAAAGTTCATCGTTTGCTTAATTCGTGTTTTACGACTCCCGCGATCCTTGCCCTGTCGCCGTTCCATCAACGTTTCTGCACTGTCAGAAGTTTCATAACAGATAGCGTATAACACATTCAAGAATAACACCTTTTCACTTAGAAATAAAGTGTTATGACCAATTAAGTATACACTATTTCGTGCCTAGATCTCGAACAACACCTTCAATTGGTAAAAATACTAACGGGAACGAAAGAAACATAACAGATATCATCCCAAAGTGTTATGTAACTTCTGACAGTGTAGTATTTTTACCTATTGAAGGTGTTGTTGGAGATCTAGGCACGAAATAGTATAAACTTAATTGGAAAGCGTGAAAGCGTTATGCGCAATCTGTTATGAAACTTATGACAGTGTGCCAAACTTCGAACTTGGAGGTCAGAATTAAAAGGAGAAAGAAACTGTGACCGGCGACGAAAAACGATATTTAACAAGAGACCGCCAAACTTCGATCAAAAACACAACTATTAATCTAAGCAGCGAGAGTGGTTCAAAACCAGACAAAATTATTTCCTGTGACCGACGCCGTATACTCAGTATGAGCCGCAGGTCTTATCGGTCATTCCCCCTCAAGTGGGTCCTCCCCCGTCAATCTTGAGGCCGTCGTATCCGTGCTCATCCAGTTGCGGCATTCTCTCATTGGCTGAAAACAGCCAAAATTAACACTTACGACACGTTACGATGGCTTCCAACAGGTTAATGCGGCGTTTACAAGTACAGGAAACCTTGAAGAGAATCCGATCTTGGTGACAAGATTAC
Source organism: Branchinecta lynchi (assembly GCA_023053575.1). Classification (NCBI taxonomy): domain Eukaryota; kingdom Metazoa; phylum Arthropoda; class Branchiopoda; order Anostraca; family Branchinectidae; genus Branchinecta; species Branchinecta lynchi. Next base: position 3,071,077 of record JAKZAP010000007.1, read on the forward strand.
GTTTACACGCAGAGGGAAAAAGATAATTCTTCAAACCAGAAAATCTGTCTAAAATAAATTCACTAGCCAATAAACAAGAGCTGCAAGCTCATATGGCACTTGCAAGGCTGGGTCAGAGGATGAAAGTAGGAATTCTTCAGTTCGTGGGTTTGTTGTGATTATTTGTAAGCAAAACCCTTGAGATAATGGGTCCTTGGAAATCACGAGAACGTATCGTTTGGTAATACATTTGGCTGTGATGATGCGCACTTTAGGGGCGCTAGAAATTCATCTGTAATCAAAACTCTTGAAGCAAAAATGATGATGAGCTCATCGGGTCAAAAGTATCATTTGTACTTTAAGAAATTCAGTTGTAAGCAAAACCCATGAGGAAAAATATTCTAATCATGTCAAGTCTCTAATGTTCAAGTTTCATGGTCCTAGCACATCTGGAAGTACTTTAACTGGTGATCACCGGAATTCCGGACCCCCCTTCCTCCCCCCACAGTGCTCGAACCCGATCCAGTTCTGTCACTGACGAATCTAGGGCTTGTGCTTGTTCTTCCCGACAAGTTTCATCCCAATCGCTCCACTCTTAGCGTGTCACAAGATTTATTGCTCCCCCCTGCCCCCCCCCCCCCACAATAATCGGATCTGGTTCGGACTTCACATGGGACATCCGAGACACGAGGTCTTTCCAAATATCAAGTTTCATTAAGATCTGATCACCCGTTCCAAAGTTATACGTACCTCTAGATTCCGGATTCCCCTTCCCTCCACTTCCCCCACGGTGGTCGGATCGGGGAAGTGACTATTTCCAAGTTAGTTTGGTCGGGTCCCTGGTACGCTTGCCAAGTTTCACTGTCCCAGCCCACCTAAAAGTAACTTAACTCCGTATCACCGGAATTCCACCCCCCCCCCCCCCTCCAACTCCCACCACAGTGCACGAATCCCATCCGCTTATGCCAATGATGTACCTAGGGCTTGTGCTTGTTCCTCTCACCAAGTTTCATCCCGATCCCTTCACTTTCAGCTTGTCATATGATTTCCGGTCTCCCCTCCCCCCTCCCCCCACATTCATCGGATTCGGTCCGGACTTGAAATGGAACATCTGACACATGACGTTCTCTCCAAATATCAACTTTCATTAAGATCCGATAACCCTTTCGAAAGTTACGCATGCCACTAAATTCCGGATTCCGGCTCACCTCCCTCCCCCCACGATGGTCGGATCGGGCAAGTGACTATTTCCAACCTAGTTTGGTCGGGTCCCTAATATGCCTGCCAAGTTACATCGTCCTAGCATATCTGGAAGTACCCTAACTCGCAAACACCGAACTAACCGACTGACCGACCGAGCGACCGACCGACAGACAGACCGACGGAAAAGTGATCGGTATATGGCACTTGGCCGGAAGGCAAGTGCCATGCAAATGTTTCGAGAGCATTTACGACATCAGTAATGATGACTACTGATCTCAAAAGCTAGCTAGACTTTTTTTTTGTCTTTTATCAGCACCGCCGACGAGATTCCTTTCTGGTCATGAAAGGGTTTTCGTCCCGCTAGACTTTTTGTCTAGTCGTCTTCATGAAGGAATCCCGGAATTCCTTTCTATAGTACGGGATTTCTTGTCCGTATAAACGCTACATAAGATTGACAGTGGAGAACCCACTCTACACCATGAAAGCAAACAACTGAATTCCAGCAAGGATTAGCGGAGCACTTTTCCCGGTCCGAGTCTTCCTCTTTTTTTACGTGCTAGTCTGTCGCAGTCTTACGACTTAATATATACGAACAAGTTCTACGGACATGTAGCTTTCAGACAAAAAAAAGTACGAAGTCAGGATCAGGCTCACGTTCTTTTTTTATTTACAAAATTATAAAATTAATAATACTTACGCTGAGTTTACAAGTACAGGAAAACCTGAAGAGAATCCGGTCTTGGTGACAAGATTATGTTAAATTGACAGAGGGAAAAACATAGTTCTTCAGACCAGAAAAACTGACAAAAGTAAATTCATTATAGCCAACAAAAAAACTGTTTTTATAGCAATTCTGAAATTTGTACTGATGACTTCTGCTGTCAGAAGCTAGCTAGACCTTTTTTGGGGACTTTTTACCAGCACCGCCGACGAGATTCCTTTCTAGTTAACCGGAATTCCTGAAAGGAATCTCGTCCCGCTAGACTTTTTTCTAGCCGTCTTCATGAACTGAATCCTTTCTAGTCGACCGGAATTCCTTTCTACTCGACGGGATTTCTTGTCCGTGTAAACGCTACATAAGATTGACAGTGGAGAACCCACTTCACACCATGAAAGCAAACACTTTTCCCGGTCCGAGTCTCCATCTTTTTTAAGTCCTAGAGTCCGTCGCAGTTTTACGAATTAATGTATACGAAAAAGTTCTACGGACGTGTAGCTTTGCAGACAAAACAAGACCAAAGGTGTCGATAGGATCCCAAAAATCTAATATTTGATTCAGACAATCGAGTCTTGTCTTCGCCATATCCAGTCTTGGACAGGCTAATCATTAGAGAAAACCAAGTTCAGATATACCTCTATAAGCCATATCTATTTTGACGATACTGACCGAGACTTCCTGCCGATTTCCGAGTGAACTACTAGTCCAGCAAACAAACAAAAAATACAGAAACAAAACCAGCGTATCTCCTTATCCCTATAAAGAACATCTAATCAACCTTGAATAAAAGTTTGACTTAAAAAAAAGATCCGGTTACAACCGGATTCCGGAATAATTATATGTCCGGGTAAAAAACCATTGTCATATACCGACTCAGCCTCTCTTCTTACCCCTTAATCTGTCATCTAATCGAACTTTTGCTTTTAACAAATTTCCCGGGTTTGGCCGGATTCCGGGAGAACCAGTTGTCCGGCGAGAAAATTATTTTCACCATCATATTCGGCATGTCTTTTTACCCATAAATCACACATTTAATCAACTTCAAATTAAAATTTTACTTTTAACCAACTTTCCTGTTTTCGCCGGATTCCGGGCGAACTACATGTCCGGGTAGAAAATTGTTTTCACATAAGTGTTCAGCATGTCTTCTTGCCCTAAATCGAACATCTAATCAACTTGAAATAACACTTTTAATTTTAACAAACTTTCCGGTTTCGGCCGGATTCCGGGTGAACTACTTGTCCGTCGAGAAAATGGTTTTCACCATCGTCTTCACAATGTCTTCCTACCCCTAAACCGAACATCTAATCAACTTCAAATAAAACTTGTACTTTTAGATACTTTCCGGTTTTGGCCGGATTCCGGGTGAACTACTCTTCCGATGACAAAATGGTTTTCACCATCGTGCTCATGTCTTCTTACTCCATAATCGACTATCACATTAGCTGTTTCAAAATATTTTGTTTGCCCCTTAATTTGAACCCCCTCCCCCACCCCTAAATGTAGGGTTACAAAGCCCATGTACGAACTTGACTGGTCCGACGACCCAATGAATCCTCACACCAAGATATCTCATTCCCTTCGAGAGTTATCGTGCTTACAGACGGACGGACGGACAGACGGACGGACGGACGGACAGACAGACGGACAACTTTTGCGATGTCATAGGTATCCCTCCACTTACGTTTTGGGACCCCAAAAAGTACGCTATCAGGCTCAGGCTCAGGTTCTTTTGTTATTTACAATACTGACAAAATTAACAATACTACTCCTGGCAGAGAGCAAAAACTCATCCTGTCAACTTTTCCGTATGGAAAGCAATTGAATTGCAGCCAGACCCAGGAGCCACTTTCCCCGGTCCAAGCATCTCACAGTTTACGAATAAAGATATGCGAGAAAGCTTTTCGAATGTGCAGTAGGACATAAAAGAGGTGCAGACGAGGTCCAGGTTCTTTTGTTATTTACAATACTGGCGAACATAAATAATCATCTACTCTCGGCATAGAGCAAATCTGGAATAGCAAGGGAGTGGTAAATGAAAAAAAGGTCATGACGGAAAAGTGGTCCAAACTCCTAGCAACCTTCGTGAAAACATGCAGAGCATAATATAAAACAATGCTACCAACCTCAGCTTAACCACCTAGGCAGTTAAGCAAGCTCGATTTATTTCTGGGACGGAATGGGAGGACCACAACCATGCGTCACTAACGGAAGGCGGTGGAACTTCGCAGTAGGAAACGTGAGTTCACAGCAAGCGGTGTGACGTAACGCAATGAAATGTGAGAATGCAGACCCGATACTCTATATGACTAAATCCAAAACACGCCAGTGATTCTCAGGAAGGAGTAAGCGACTCCGTAACGACTCAAACTTAAGACTCAAATGCTATGTCAAACATTCACGGCGATCTTTGGGAGCAGCTATGATGATGCCACACCGACAACTGGGAACCGACAAGTCGTCACACAGACATGTCTCCACAGCGAAAATCGCCACACCGATAACTTGCCACAGCGTCATTTCGCCACAGAGACGACTCGCCACAGAGATGACTTGCCACTCGAACAACTCGCGATATGGAGAACTCGCCAAAATAATCTTGTTTTAGGTAAAAAAAAAAATATTCAAAATATGATAAACATTTAGCTTCCCTGCCTTGGCAAGGTACTGTCAAGGCAAAACATTTGAAGAGAAGACTAACCAGAGAATAGAAAGAATTATCAGTAGGTATAATCGTAGCTGTGTTCTTAATTTATTGAGAGGCATTGCCCATAATTATCTGCTACGTTGAAATTTTGTTTGAATTAACAGTAATTGAATAAAGTACTTAATGCTATAAATGTGGCGAGATATCGCACTGTGGCAAGATGGCTGTGTGTCGGCTTGTGGGGGTAAAGGGGTAAAAGTTTTATCTAAAGTTGAGCTTTGATATAAGGGTACTGAGACATCCAGAATCTGTTTTTTCTTACTTTCACTAGACAAAGTTTGCAAGGGACCTGGTCAAAATCGCAAAACTGGAGCAAGTTCAACGTGGTCGACTGGAGCGTCGATCTAAAGGTAAGATTAGATTCTGAATCTATATCTGAACGCTATGTCCCTCCGGACAAGTAGACTGACCAGAATCTGGTGAATATCGTAGAGATACAAGTTTATTCTGAAGACGATCGGAACATTTGCAATGGAGCAAGATCTGAGCGTTACTTCCTCACCGGACAAGTAGTCTGACCGGAATCCCGCCGGTTGGAGAAGGTCCGATAAAGACCGGCTGGCTGGTCATTTTTACCGACTGTTTTTGCACGAAAAAACGACTGTTTTGACAAAAAATCGACTGATTTTTAAGAAAAACTGACTCGCCAACGAGTCGCTTGCCAGTAGCCTACCGGGTGAGAAAAGCCATAATTGTTATTCGCAGGTATTGGTGAGTGGCTCGCTGTCTTAGTCTTTATTTTAGGCTTTCACTTCTTCCAATTTTGTTCTAAGTTTCGGGTTTTTGTTGGTTTTCTGCTTTGTTTTGATTTTCTTGGCTGCCGATCTTCATCCTTGTTTTGGCATTTTTCCTCGAAATTTTCTGTCTGCGCTGAAGAAGGGAGGCGGTTGTCCTCCCGAAATATTCGCCTTTTAGTTCAGTATATCCGTTGGCATTTACAAATCCCATTTTCATAGGTTTCTTCGTTGATTTTGTGTGATATGTCAGGCCAATGTGGCAATCAGGCTATGACATCGCAAAAGTTGTCCGTCCGTCCGTCTGTCCGTCCGTCCGTCCGTCCGTCTGTCCGTCCGTCCGTCCGTCCGTCTGTCCGTCCGTCTGTCCGTCCGTCCGTCCGTCCGTCCATCCGTCCGCCCGTCCGTCTGTAAGCAGGATAACTCTCAAAGGGAGAGATATTTTGATGAAACCTGGTGCGAGGATTCTTTGGGTCAAGAGTAAGGTTGAGTTCGTAGATGGACTCTGTAGCCCTACATTTAGGGGTGAGGGTTTAAACACCTAATGTGATAGTCAATTATCGGTAAGAAGACATGCTGAACACGATGGTGAAAATGATTTTTTCGCCGGACAAGTAGTTAGCCCAGAATCCGGTCGAAACCAGAAAGTTTGTTAAAAGTAAAAGTTTTATTTTAGTTGATTAGATGTTTGATTTATGGTAAAAAGACATGTTGAACAAAACTATGGAAATCACTTTCTCGCCGGACAAGTAGTTCGCCCGGAATCCGGCCAAAACTGGAAAATTTGTTAAAAGCAAAAGTTTTAATTCAAGTTGATTAGATGTTCGATTCAGAGTAGAAAGAGATACTGAACACTATTACTAAAACCATTTTCTCGACGGACAAGTAGTTTGCCCGGAATCCGGCCAAATCCGGAAAATTTGTTAAAAGCAAAAGTTTTATTTGTAGTTAATTAGATTCCAATTTAGGGGTAAGAAGAGATGCTGAATCCGTTTATGGCAATCGTTTTTTTACCCGGACGCATAGGTCGCCCGGAATCCGGTTGAAACTGGAAAATTTGTCATGAGTTAGAACTTTATTTGAACTTGATTAGATTTTCGATAATTTGTTTTTTAGCTTTGTTATTTTGTCAGATAAGTAGTTCCCGGATTCAGCAGAAACCGGAAATTTGGCAGAAGTAAGCTAAGGCAGGAAGTTTCGATCAGTTTCGTCAAAACAAATATGACTGTACGGAAACAAATCCTGAATCCATATCTAAACTTGGTTTTCTCAGATGATCAGCTATTTGGCCTTAATCTGTTTCTGAATTTTTGTAGTAAACATTCTTAAGGAGTCTGGAGAAGACAGGACCCAATTGTCTGGATGAGATATTAAATTTTTGGGATCCCATCGAAACCTTTGGTCTTGTTCATAACCGAAGCGAAGTGCAATCATTGTAATTATCTTGAAGTTTGAATATAGAAAATGAAGTTTAAATATACGAAGTCGATTGTTTGTATACTAGTTCTTTGCCACCCTTTCAAGAGTCTCTACTCTCTACTGATCATCCTTCTTATCACTACAATACAAAACCTCGAACAAAACAAGATAGAGCAAGCACTCCCCTGCATTCTCACGAAACAGCAACAAAGCTAGACAAATGACCATCCCAGCCACTGCGTTAGCCTTTGGATCTACCCAGGGTTAGTCACCAAAAGTAACTTTGTACACCCTGGAAAGTAACCCAGAAGTATCTCAAAGTAACCCAATGTAACCTAAAGTAACTCAATGTAACCAAAAGTAACCCAGAGTAACCCTGAGTAACCCAAAGTATCCTGAAGTAACTCGTACACCCTGGTTCTTGGTGACCAACCCTGGGGATCTACGCGTAGCAGGGACCCATACATTTCCTGTAATGACTCGCCATTCAGGGGGCTTCTCATTTCCTATGCTTCTATGTTGCTATGTTGCCCGAGCCTCACCTAGTTTCCGAAAATTCCGCTTGGGTCGGATTGGCGTTCTTGCTCAGATAGACAAAATTGACAGCATGACACCAGGTACCTCAGCTAGGACAAAAGATCCAGGATACTCTTCCATTTCAGAGAAATATTCCTAGTTCATCACAACAGCAGTGAAAATTTGTGTCTATCTGGATAGTCGGGTATTTTATCCCCGTGGGTATTTTTCGAACTATCTGACGCTCGGTCAAGAGCACATCAGAAATCTCTTATTGACAAGCCCCCTGAATGGCGAGTCATTACAGGACATTTATGGATCCCTGGCGTAGGAGGCAGTTTGCCGGGCTCAGAGTTGTGTCTCAAAAGCTTCTCATGGGTAAGATGAGAGCTTGCTGAACGTCTTAGGTGGAAGCTGTGCTACCAAGCGATATTAAAACCAAGAATAAAAAAAATCCTTCTATTTCTTGGCAATACCTGTAATAGGATGATCGCGGGCGTCTGGAATATGCATACTCTCTATGAAACACACCAGTAAACCTCGGGAAAAACAAGAAACATCAACTAAACGAACCCTCCTGTGCAAACCGATCAACAACTTTTGTGGTCGTGACGTTCCTCGCTTTTTCCTGGGCATACGGCGATTCTTCGTCGGTACGAAGAGTTAGTCATCAAGAGTCTTAGCCACAGGACGAGTCAGCTATAGCATTCGGAAAAATCATTAGCATTTTATGTAAAGATGGGGAGTAACTACATTCGATCATTCGCTCTTGTTCGCAAGACAGGGAAGCGTGGCCAAGAGATATGGCCATTTGCGCACACAGAGGCGTAATCTGAAGTGCAGATCGGTGTAGAACTAAAAGAATTTGTTGTGACAGATAACTCGTTCTGGCATCGTTCGCTGTAAATGCAGATTCTGTTCCAATATTCAAACACACGTGCCTCCTTTGGGACTCTGGTAGGCTTTCAAAGATTACAAAACTCGTCTCGGATTGTCAGTATACGCTGAGCCCCCTTGGTGTTGATGACAAACAGGAAAGACTTACATAACCAGTATTTCTGACCGATTAACATGGGCTCCAAGGGAGAATTTCTGGCCGGGACTTTTTGAAATTTCTCAACTTTTTTAGAGTGATGTTGGTGATTTTAATTAAGGGCTTGCAGGCACTCCAGCTCATGACCGCTACAGCCTGATCGTCTATTTGCACCTGAACAGTCGGAAGCGCTGTCGTCCAGTGTTGCTACTAGTCAGAGGGATTCTGCGACTTGTTGGATTTTCAGTTCTTTGATAAAGCGAGCCAAAATTCTGCCACCGGTTCCTTAAATTACCAGTAAAGACAAAAATAAAGCAAACAAGTTGAGGCTTAGAGTTATGCTGATGATAACGTGTGATGGCTCGACAATAGTTGGTAAAAAAGTTAAGTCGGCGAAAAGTCAGAGATTCTGTCAGAGTGGCAACGCTAGCACCGCCTTTAAGACAATGGGTAAGGTTGTCACTGACGGTGAGGCGTGTCTCTGGGAGGGGGGACCCCCACCCCCAAAGGTCTTGAGAAAGTACTTTCGTCGGGCGAAGCCCGGCGAAAGTTCACAGAGGAAATAAAATTTAGTATCAGGCGTCGGTCGACTCGTCGGCACATCTGATTCTTTCAGATGTTCATGCAATTCTGAAAAGCATGCAATTCTGCATGCTTTTGTCTTGCCTCGGTATTCCCGTGGGCACATCGGGTATCAGGCGTCGGTCGACTCGTCGGCACATCTGATTCTTTCAGATGTGCATGCAATTCTGAAAAGCATGCATTCTGAAAAGCATGCAATTCTGCATGCTTTTGTCTTGCCTCGGTACTCTCGTCGGCACATCGGGTTATTTTTATACGTAAAGAATCCAGAAGAAATAATTTGTTTATGTTTTTGTCGAGCGTCGGTCGACTCGTCGGCACATCGTTTTTTTTTTGTACGCAAAAAATGAAATCCTTCAAACATTTGTCGGGCAAACACTGAAGAAATCGGATTCTGCATGCTTTTATCGGGCCTCGCTATTCTCGTCGGCACATCGGATTCTTTTTATACGCAAGAAATGAAATCATGCACATATTTGTCGGCACAACACTAAGGAAATCGAATTCTGCATGCTTTTCACGTGCTTCGGTATTCTCGTCGGCACATCTGGTTCTTTTTGGGATCCCAAAACGTAAGTGGAGGGATACCTATGACATCGCAAAAGTTGTCCGTCTGTCCGTCCGTCCGTCCGTCCGTCCGTCCGTCTGTAAGCACGATAACTCTCGAAGGGAATGAGATATTTTGATGAAACTTGGTGAGAAGGTTCGTTGGGTCGTCGGACCAGTCAAGTTCGTAGATGGGCTTTGTAGCTCTACATTTAGGGGTGGGGGAGGGGATTGAAATTAAGGGACAAACAAAATATTTTGAAACAGCTAATGTGATAGTCGATTATGGGGTAAGAAGACATGCTGAACACGATGGTGAAAACCATTTTGTCATCGGACAAGTAGTTCACCCGAAATCCGGCCAAAACCGGAAAGTTTGTTGAAAGTAAAAGTTTTATTTGAAGTTGATTAGATGTTCGATTTAGGGGTAGGAAGACATGCTGAAGACGATGGTGAAAACTATTTTCTCGACGGACAAGTATTTCGACCGGAATCCGGCCCAAACCGGAAAGTTTGTCAAAATTAAAAGTTTAATTTGGAGTTGATTGGATGTTCGATTTAGGGCAAGAAGACATGCTGAACACTTATGTGAAAACAAGTTTCTACCCGGACATGTAGTTCGTCCGGAATCCGGCCAAAACCGGAAAACTGTTGGAAGTCAAAGTTTTATTTCTAGTTGATTAGATAAGCGATTTGGGGGTAAGAAGAGATGCTGAGTCCCTGTGTGACAACCGTATTTTACCCGGACATATAGTTCGACCGGAATCCGGCTGGAATCGGAAAATTTGTTATAAGCTAAATTTCTATTTGAAGTTGATTAGATGTTCATTACTGGGGAAAGAAGATACCCTGATTTCGTCTTTGAGCTTTCTTTTTTCGCCGGACAAGTAGTTCTGGAGTTCGGCCGGAACCGGGAAATTGGCAGAAGTGGCAGGAAGTTTTCGTCAAAACAGATATGACTTATAGGGGTAAACACACACGCTGAATCCAAATCTGAACTTGGTTTTCTCAGGTGATTAGCTATTTGGCCTTAATCTGTTTCTGAATTTTAATTGTAATAATGTTCAAGGAGTCTGGCGAAGACTGGATCTGGCTAAGACAAGACCCAGTTGTCTGGATCAGATATTGAATTTTTGGGATCCCATCGAAACCTTTGGTCTTGTTATACATAAGGAATCGAGAAGAAATAACTTTGTTATGCTTTTGTCGGGCGTCGGTCGACTCGTCGGCACATCGGGTTCTACTTAAGGAAACAAAATCATATCTACTTAAATTATATCTACTTAAAAAAGGGTTCTACTTATACGTAAGAAATCAAATGCTGCAAACTTTGTCGGGGGGCACCCGGGAAGTTCAAGTCTCATCGGCACAAGGGGTTATTTTTACATCGTAAGAAATCAAGTTATGTACAGTCTAGTCGAGCAAAACACAGAAAATTCAAATGCTCCATGGTTTTGTCAGGCGTCGGTTTTCTCGTCGGCACATCGGGTTCTTTTTGTACGTAAAAAATTAAATTCTGTAAATTTTTATCGGGCTTCTGTTTACATGTTAAAAAATAAAGTTCTTTGCAGTCTTGTCGGGCAAAACACAGAAGAAATCGAATTCTGAATGCTTTTGTCGGGTGTCAGCATTCTTGTCGGCACATCGGGTCTCTTTATACTTAAGAAATCAAATTCTGCAAGCATTTGTCGGGCGCAAATTTTTCCAGAAAAAAAATACAGATTTAAAAAATTATGCTTGCGTTGCTTAGTTCAATTTGTTCTGGGTACACACGTTGGAAGCTTCGTTTTTTAGCGAAAGTTGACACGAAAAGCTGAATAAGTGAATTTAAATATAGGAATTTACATCCAGGAACAATCTCAACTGACGCATTACAGTTAGTTTTACGTTAGTTTTACACAAAATGCGCCGCAGCCGGCGCCTATTCTCTATTTGGAAGAACAGTGTATCATTTACTTTTCGTTTACGATAGAAACTTGGGGTTTGAAACACGTTGAAAGACGGAAATTACATGGTACTCTAGCTAAATTTTTCCGGAAAAAAGGCAGATTTCGCCTGCGGCGCTTGTTTTAACTTGACTAGGTACAGTCGCAAGCTTCGCTTTTTAGCGAAAGCTAAAATGAAAGACGAATATGTGAACTTTAATAAACGAAACTATACCAAAGGAAAAATCTGTACTGATGCATTACAGTTAGTTTTCAAAAGCATTTTTTATCTGGTCAGTGTTTCAGTTAGTTGGCGTTTTACGATTGAAATTCGTGGGGGTCTTAAACACGTTAAAAGTTAGAACTTGTATGGTAGGTAAAGCTAAACTTTTCCGAAAAAGTGGCACATTTAAAAAATTTCGCCTGCCGCGCTTGGTTTAACTTGTCTTGGTACAGGCTGGAAGCTTCGCTTTTTAGCCAAATCTAAAATGAAAAGCCGAATAGGTTAACTTTAATATACGAAATTATACCAAAGGATGCATTACAGTTAGTTTACACAAAATTTTGCCTGCGGCGCATTTTGTAGTATTTTTTATTTGGAAGAACAGTGTTTCATTTAGTTGGCATTTTAGGATTGAAATCCGTGGGGGTCTGAAATGCTTTAAAAGCTAGAACTTGTATGCTAGGTATAGCTAAATTTTTGCGGAAGAAAGGCAGATTTTAAAAAATTTGACCGGCTGCGCTTAGTTTAACTAATCAGTCGTTGGAAGCTTTGCTAGTTAGCGAAAGTTAATATGAAAAGCCAAATATATGAACTTTAATATACGAATTTACAGTTTACCCCGGTTCTATTATGTGCTGGCGGGGAATGTTCGCCGTTGCGGCGAAGTGTCAACGGCATGTTTTGTCGGCACAAACCGGACACCCCCCCCCCCCAAGAGGTAAAAGGCTAGTGACGCCCCTGCTGACGGTGGCGTTGTGCTGTGACGTAATGCTTATCTCAGAGCTTGGTCACACTTGGCTGATATCCTGGCTTTTTGGGCTGCAAAGGTAGAAAAAAGAAAAAAACAAGATATAACTGATTCTGAGTGTTGTCGTTGTAAACCCGATGAAAAATTTGTCTCAAAATAGTACTATGAAGTAGTACGAAAAAGTTGCATGCAGTACTAACGATGCTAGTACATGCTTCAACTTCCAGTCTACCGTGGTACTGCACACTACTATATGCTTACTATTAGCAAGACGGGATGCTACTGTATACTACTACATAAGATTGGACAGTCTGAGGCACATTAAATGATAGTATTCTTTGTTATACATAGTATTACATGCAACGTTTTCGTACTACTACCATACTACTACGCATGCTTTTTCTTCATCGGGAATTCAGGAGATCAATTAGAGAAAAACAGCGTGTATAATTATGTTACAGGAACCCTAATTGACCCCTATTTGCAGTCTGCTCATTATCGCCAAGCTGCCACAAAGCCAATCGAATCTCACGTCCCCTAGAGATTTTCAGTTGTTTGTGGAATAGGCGGCTTTTTGAGCCCAGTGTGACCAAGCTCTCAAGCCCAGCCGTGGACATGACGTCATTCGTATCAACGAACCAAAACCACAATACGCCCAAACTAGTCGCATTACCATGCCAAACGCGCCCTTTGCAATACCCGAAGCAAACCTTGTCCTCCGAGCGAAGCCCAAGGTTGTGACAAAAGAAGCTGAAAACAATCACCATTCACATCTTGATAGTTATGGTTGAATAAAGTGAATATGCCTGTGAGAGGGGGAGTTAGGGTTCTACCCACCAACGAAGACTCGTCATCGAGTGATTACGAGGCGCAGAGAGGATACAGTTATGGGGTGAGGAGGTCGAGGCAGGATTTAAGACCGAAGCCTCAGCCACAAAGACATTATCAGTCGTCGTCACCGACAGGTCAGTTTTCCTACATTTAGTGATCGCAAACAGAGGTAAACAAGAGCTGCTCAAGACAACAGGCTTAGCAACCTGTCCTATTGATCGTAGAAATTCCGGGGTCATTAACCCTTAAAGGACACCTCGCACTACTTAGTGATCTGCTAAGATGTTCTAAGAGAGTTGATTACTTTTAAACTTACCTAGCTTACAGAAAATTATACAAGTCTAGTACTGTTTTTAGCACCTTTCCACGTTGGATGACAAACTTGGCAAAATTTGCATAACCGGTCTCCGGGCCAAAAAAGAAATGAAAAATTTGTAGCCTGCGTAGTGTTATGGTAGTAGTACGAAAACATTGCATGTAGCAATGTATACTATCATTTTTAATGTGCCTCAGACTGGTCCAATCTTATGTAGTAGTATCCATTAGCATCCTGTCTTGCCATAGTAGCATCCAGTCTTGCTAATAGTAGCATATAGTAGTATGCAGTAATACGGTTGTCTTGACGTAGAAGCATGTAGTAGCATCGTTAGTACTGCATGCTACTTGTTCGTACTACTTCATGGTACTATTTTGAGCTAAATTTTTCATCGGGTATGTTCAGTGAGGCAGTTGTTACCCGGCTTTGAGAAAGGGCGCTCTGTCCTTTCAGTTCCCTTCAAAATCGCAGTAAAACTGAATACAAAAGCACCAATGCCCATTTCATGAGTTTCGACAGCCAAATCTAAAAAATAGAAACTACGATAGAAACAAATATGATATAGCGAGCGTGTTCCGCCCTTCTAACAATAGTAACTACTAGTTACTGCTTTCGTTCCAACCGCTTGAAAAGTTACTACGCTGACCGTTCCAACCTTGTCGAAATAGTAACTAATAATAACTATTTGCTTACCACGCCTGGAAGTGTAGTAAGCGCGGTACACTGTAAAATAAAATCCTGCAGTATTTGCTACTGGGATTAATATTGTCTATACTGAGATAAGATTATTTCTTATCCGGATTAATCGTATCCAGTAGAGATAAGATTAATCCCAGTAGTAAATACTGCAATTAACTTTAATCCTTTCTCGGAGAAACTTTTTACAGTGTAACTACGATTCTCTGTGATGTGATTGGCCGGATGAGCCCCGGGCACGATATTTTGATAAAAATAGAAAAATACGTGCCAGCCTTGACGCCAAAAAGCAAGAATTCGTGACGTCTGTCGTAGTAACTACGGTAAGTAGGGTGGAACACGCTCAGCAAAGCAATCTTTTCCACCTGTGACCAAAATTCGATTCCCTTCCTGAGCACGTCTTTGCAATAATAAGGGGGATGTTATTTTCTAGAATTCAAATCTCTGAAATCCTCTCTTGTTCCTAGAAACCTTTCCCGGTGGCAGAAAGAACTTCCGACATTCATTCTTTTCAGATTACTCCGACGATGAGAGCTATCCGCGGGCTCCTTCTGATAGAGGAGTTTCGGAGTTTACCATCCCACAAGAAGTGGTCCTTGAAAGCCGAGGCGGCTCCAGGTGAGTTCTCCATAAATAGTTCGGGTCTTCAAGAACTTTTAAATTAGTTGTGGCCCGTTTCGCGTCAGAAATCAATAATACTCGTAGCAGAACTCTTCTATTTGAGCCTATCCATCTAGGATGGATGGGGAGGCAAATAGTAAATGAATGAAATTTATTTCCCATTTTTAAAGTTTAACTGAAAAGCTAACTTATTTGTATGCGTTTGACTTGAATACACTGAATTATGTTATTATAATTATGTATAAGGGATTTTTGTTTTTTACGTCGCGTAGTCTAGTAGTGAAGTTTGGAATCTCCGCTGGTTGCACGAAAAATAACTTTACGGCGAGTCGCGGAAAATTTGAATGTCTGCAAAAGCGTGTGTTTCAATGGCTAACAAAGCGAAGATTTTGAAATTGTTCGATTCCAGATTGCAGAATCACATCCGAAGATAGCCCTCTGTTCCATGCTACCCCAGATAGGTTTCCTTTGTGGAAGGACACAGTTAACAGAGAATTTGGCCAGCATTCCAGCAAGTTGATTTGCAAGTTCGAGTTTTCAACTGGTCATGTTCTTCCTTCATGGCGAATGCCAAGATTTTCCTGGTCACTTTCATCTTCCTGTCTTGAAGAATATGAATCCGCCATGACTTGTTATTACGGCAATTGGATGCTGCTGTAGTTGCTAAACATTTCAAACACAGAGCTACGTCCGTATAGAGGTACAACAGTTGCGGAAGAGAAATTACGTCAGCTAAAGTTCAAGAATCGTGGATAACGAAGTAACGCGTTTTTCTCGGTTCTTCAAGCCTAATTAAGTAAAAATGTTATGGGTAATCAGACTGTCGTATCTTAACCCTATTCGTTAAAGCACAATGGACACTTCTAATGCTTTACTTTGTATTAAATGCTTCACAATTAAACATTTCCGACTTCCTTTAGAAGGCGCTGCGAAAATCAGCCGTTTTCTTGTTATCCCTTGTCTTTACCTCTCTGGAATTTCGGCGATCCAAATATTAGGAGCTGGGATATCGTGGCAGGAAATTCAGAAACTCCCAGAAATGCTTGATATAAAAGGATATATTTGAGATGTCCCTAAAGTCAAGCCGCAGATGCAGTTTACCTGATTGTTCTTGTCTTTCATCAGAAGTTCCCTGGCTTAAAGTGCCTATTAAAAGTTTTTCTTTGTGGAATAGTGTTTTGAATTGCTTTATTAAATGTACCAGAATATGCAATAAGCTTATAAAGAATAACATAGCTACAAAAATCATTCAAACACAAATCCCTATTCAAATCGGAATTATACAAGCTGATTTATGCATAAAATAAAGATCTACCAAGTATTATAATAAACATCACTTTTATCTTTGTCGAAGCTAGTAAATTGAGCATGTACTGGCCCCAAAAATTAAGCTTTGAAATATCACAGAGAGGAAACTGTTGAAAAAGCTGCTGATGTAGGGGGTAAGCATTGTTCCTAGGTTGTTACAGAGTGGGATTGGGGTAGTTTGGTGTGCCCATTGAACTTTAAGCTTTAACACATGAGTCACAAGCGGAGTATGAAAGAAAAGAAAGATAAAAGACAAGAACACACAACATAGGATATATATTTTGATACTCTTATTTACACATGGGGCAACATAGCCGTATACAAAGTGTGGCTAGCATCAAGCGAACGAACAAAACCTGCAATTCACTCAGGTACTGCAATAAATGGATCAACTAGCCATTTGGCCTCGAGCCCCCCCCCCCCCCTTGCCAAATTGGCTGTTTATGTTGAATTTAGTTTGAAAATAAACATAACTTGAACTACCTGTGCGGAGACGCAACCAACCGTTTCTGAATCTACTTGTACTAGACATCGCCACGTCTGTAGTTTGCACTGAAAATAAACGCCACTAATAGGTATCTTGACCATCTTCTTGATCAAAATTTAGGCTCGTCAAATGTTTGCGCCACTGATTTTTGCTGCATTTTTTTTTTCGTTAGTAATTGCGTGTTCTGTTTTCACTGATATAAGATAAAAGGTTACAAGGTTAGGAAATTCCAGAATATGAACCACAAGCGTATATTTTAGATTGATTTTTTTTGTCTTGACATTTTGGCCGAATATAAGTATTTAATTATTTCAACTACCAAAACAAATAACTAGCGAATACGGGAAGACTGTCCGAACAAAAGCGCCAACCTAGAAATCCACCGAAAAATCTACTCTCTGTTAGAGCCAATTTCAACTAGACCTACGCTGCCTTAGCAACGTGAAGTGTTGCTGCAGCCACTTGTCCGGCTTCGCCGACTAAAGTGTTGCGAGAGCAACACTTTGGTTTTGTTTCTTCGCTGTCGGTTAAATGCTGAAGTTGTCAACTTATCGAAGCTTTTAAAATGGTATGTTCTAAAAAGAATCATCACATGATTAAAAACTATTGTTCAGCGTTGTAAAAACAACAACAAAAGAATATCGGAAGAAGGGAAAAAATTGTCTTTGCAGCCAGTTGAACTTTATCCTTTTCAATCGTAGACATCGTGACGGATGAAAACTTGGAACAATATCTTATATAATCTAGTTGGTATTATAAAGCTATCCGGAACTTTTCAGGATTAAAATACCATAGATGACACCATTAATTATTACAAAACTACCTCACTGTTTTACATCATTCGTACCCGTTGCGTAAACAGTTAATCCTAGGTTACAGCGAAGTCAGCCCCTTGAAACTTTCAAACTGGTTTTGTTTCTAACCTGTCGGTTAATGCTGAAGTTGTCAACTTATCGAAGGTTTTAATACGGGTTCTAAAAAAAAAAAATCACATGATCAAAAGCTATTTTTCAGTGTTGTAAAAACAACAACAAAATAAGATCGGAATAAGGGACTAAACTGACTGCAAAGTCAGTTGAACTTCATCCTTTTCAGTCGTAGACATCGTGACGGATGAAAACTTGGAACAATATCTTACATAATCTAGTTGGTATTATAAAGCTCTGTCCGTGACTTTTCAGGATTAAAATACGATAGATGACACTGTTAACTATTATGAAACTACCTCATTGTTATATATTTTCTTTTGTATCCGTTGAGTAAAAATTTAATCCTAGGTTACAGCGACAGACCATCGACACAAACTTTCTTACCGTCAGATTTATAGAAATTGAATACAATGTGCACCCATTTGCACAAATTTCTAGCCCCTCGTGAACCGATTCCTACTTACAAGTCCCTCTCCCGTGATAGACATCAAGTTCACCGAAAACAAATAATGGGTACACCAGCTAGCAAAAGTTGGAAACCCCTCATCGCTGAAGATGATTGTAGCATAACAGCCGATTATTACTTACAAGTCCCTTGCATATCTTACCATTGGGAACCAAATTGTTCTTACCATCGAATACACCGGAAACAAATAACAGGTACACCAACTAGCAAAAGCTGCAAACCCCTCATTGCCGAAGATAATTATGAGCTAACAGTTGACTGTTGCTTACAAGTCCCCTACATGTTTCACAACTGGTATCGCTTATTTTTGGTTTAAGTGTGTACCTTACTACTGAAGTTGTCAACCCCTTGAGATTTTCAAACTGGTGTATCTCATGAAGGAATTTTTGTAACAAACAATGGATGACATATACTTTGATCAGCACATCAACGGCTATCGATTTCCGTCGAAAAAAAAATTCTATCTCTCTTAGTTCAAAAGTTGACTTTTTTGCCGTCGGCCAACTTTCTAACGTCACCACTGAGAAAGTACCAAAGGATAAGCTCTAGTTTCTTTAGCAATGAGAGATCGTTAAAGGTTTAAGAGGCTCGTCTGATACCATTTCTCTACTGCAAACCGAAGTGCAAAAATAAACGAATGATAAATTCAGCTAAAATCGCGAACAGACATGGATAGAAACAATAGATGACAGCACTTTCGGACCCGTGGGAAAAAGCCACTTTTTTGTTTCTGTAGATTTTTCTATTTATCACTCAAAGAAGAGATGTTGGCTGTGGGGCCGGGTAGCGCTGCATATATTTAACACTTATATATTTTAGTCCATCTTCAATTTGAAACTGGTGCCTGCCTGATTGCGTGCTAAAACGGAGCTTTCCACTCGAAAGCAACATTGTTTGAGGACACAACTTCAGATACTCCTCTCTGACATGGGCTATATAACTCCACTTCACTTCGCACACCGTAGGCTCTGGCTCGAGGGCAAGCAAAAACCATCCTTATTGGCCCCAGGCAAGAGTTCTACTGAGCTTTCCAAAATGTAATTTCATATTCATCAATCCGGCCAAAGGTCCACACTTTCAAACCGCACAGGTTAGACCCTTGCCAGTTACCAGGAATAAAATGAAATTGGAGGGCTAGGGAAAAAAAAACGAGGACAAAACCAAAGTGTTGCTCTCGCAACACAATGATGAAAAAGACAGCTCCTCCCTGGAAAAGAGACAATACCCTAAAACACGGGATTTTGTTTTAGCATTCAAGTTCCTTCCGTGCCCGAACGCACGAAATTGTAGTTTCACGAATCCTACGCCGAAATCCATCGCGCTTCGGTGCCTGTCCAATCATGAGAGACTACTGTCGACACGTCATACCAATTGCCTGGAGTGTCCATGGATTTCGTGCAAGAACCTTGTTTTATGGTCATTACTTATTCTTGTTTTGAACATAAAAGGTGAATGTGCACAGTACCGTAGCCTACTAAACCCTATGAAGGCTCCTAGACACTCGAAATTTCGGGCCCCCATATGCGGGGTATAAAGAACAAATAATCAGATAGACCCTCTGTCTCCCTATCTCTTTACTATGACTATGTGGAGTCGAGTATTTCCCCGTACCTTTTCCGCTGCGAACGAGCGGAGGTTAGTAGCCTCGCGTGACATCACGTTTCGTTACCTCTACAATTAGCTATATCACTGAGTAGCCGGCTTGAGGAAAAGTAGAAGACAAAGCTGATTGGCCTCTGGACGTGCTCGAGAGTGGGTCAGCGCGCGGAGTACGCGTCCTGCATTGTCTTTCTCTGTGTTGAGCAACGGCGAAGACGGAAGTAGAATAGACGGATGAAAAATTACAGTAAATACACCTAGGTAACCTCAGTTTTTTAGGGGTATTCATAGTCGCTGCGTGGTACTGGTACCAAGGACATACCTTCTATCTGATTATTTGTTCCTGGTACAATTGCGGATTACAAATACAATTGCGGACGTCAGCAAAGACGATACAGTCTCTGTCACCGAAACAATTTAAGAAAGCTTGATTGTAATTTTCTTTCAAGACTAAATTAGTAGCGGGTTTTTTGTTCGTTCTCGCGGAGCCGTCCTAAGTGAAGGGGCGTTTTTTTTTAACTATTCCTAGAATATTAAACCCTTGAGCTTTAAAATGTTTTCTGGGAGAGTCAAGTAACTGAGAGAAGAGTCAAAAGCTTTTCTTCCTCTCTTTGCTTTTCCACGATAGATGGAGCTGCTATTTATCTGTTGTGTATTCTGTTGCTCTTTGCTCCTAAACAAGGCTTTGGTAACGTAAATTGGGATGAAGAGGAAAATGGGAAACCAAACTAGGCCAGAGGCTTCATTTCGGTAAACCGTGTGGGGGGGGGGAGGTCAATCTTGGGCACCCATCCCAGACTAGGAGCTATCTATATATCGTGGAATCTGTTGCTCTTTGCTCTTAAACAAGGCTTTGGTAACGTAAACTGGGACGAAGAGGAAAATGAGAAAACCAAACTAGGCCAGAGGCGTCATTTCAGTAAACCATGGGGGGGGGGAGGGTAGGACTCTAAATTTAGTTACACTTTTCGGATAAACTGAAATCTGCTTCTCAAAATACCTTAAAGGACCCGTCGTACCTACAATGCCAATGCAACGTACTTCCGTAACTGCGTTAATTAATTCTTAAACCCGAAGACCGAATTTGCATACGTTACATTCAGAAATCGCCAACGACACCTCACTAATCTTTGCACTTGCCACGATTCACTAGTTTCCATGCCCATTATGCTTCCGACGAGTGTTCGAGTATCATGCTATTAATGCGTAAAACCGGGTTTCTGAAGTTTTAACCCCAGATTTTGCTAGACGTCAATAGGTCTGGGAAAAGGATGAAAACAGGTAAAGGCCGTGGACAATTTGTTGACTGGAACATAAACAGTAAATAGTACGTGGTGTGCTTTAAAGTAACGTCATTGCGTTGCATTTTGCCTTTAGAAACCCATAGGCTACTGGAGCCAAGAGATAGTACCAAGATGGAAAATGTTGTGCCACTACGTAATCTGGCGGGGGGTGGGGGGGGTGCTTGTTCGCCGTGCTCTCGCCGAATGGCGCGTCGGAACTGGACCACAGATGGAGACAGAAACTCAAAGCAGAGCTTAAAAAATATCTTTCCGTGTTATTTATTTTCTTATATCCATCCCATCTGGTATTTTTGTTAATTATACAGTCCTTCCCTTTTGAAGGCGTTAACCGTCTATGAAGTAAACACACCGCGTGAGCCAATCCCTACCGTGTTTTACAGATGACGCTTAACACAAGGTTTGAAGCCAAGCTGACCATTCATTTCAAATAAAATAGAAAAACGAGATTTTCGGGGGTGTTTCTTGATCAGCTCGTTACCCCTCCAACTCCAAGATGATGTGAAAGAATTTATTCAAAGTGGTGAAACACATTATGGATTTTTGGAGTGGGCCGTTTTCTGGGTGAAAGCGTCTGCGCTTTCCCAGACGTATGATAAATTGTAAATATCCTCAGAATTCAGAATTGTAAATTATCACAGATTTGTACTGTGTACACTCTGAATACACAACACTTTGAATACTTTGAACACGCACATTTTATCTTTCGTTATTTATTTTTATCTGCATGTCGTTCAGTCCGCAGCGTTCTTCTGGTTTTAGTTACATGTCGTCTTATTGTCTGTTGGTCCCGCATCGTTTTCCTGTTGTGATTGTGGTGGATTTTATGATTTAGTTTTGTTTCTTTCGCTGAAGACGCTTTGCCGGAAGTGCAACCGAAATATTCGAAATTTTATTTATCCCTCGCACATCATCTTGGAGGGGTAAACTAGCTGATCAAGAAAAAAACCCGAAAATCTCGTTTTTTTTTATTTTATTTGATGACGCTTAAGGAAAAGCAACAACATCACGCGTGTTTTTTTGTAACACAACATGATACAATTAGGCTACGCGTGACGTACTAACCATTGTTCAAGGATTTTAGAAGTTTTTGTTCGCAATTTAGGGAGGCCCATACTATCCAAGACCTTATATGTAACCAAAATCATTAGCCGGTCAATGATCTGAGCACTTAATAAAGAACCTGACCTTTAGCAGCCCAGAGCTGAGCGAGGCTCGGTAAAACAACGAAATGACTATGTTGAAAGAGATCACATACAAACTACCGTAACACGTTGCAAGCAAATTAAAGGAAATGATCATGTCAAGCTTCACGATTTTCCTCACTTAAATCAAAGTGTAGCTGGTGGAGTGCACGTAAAGTATTGCATAAAACCTGGTGCACGTGAAGTTGTTCATCGAAGATTTCGATGGTGGAGAAAACCCAGAGTTGGTCACCAAAAGTAACTTCGTACATCCTGGAAAGTAACCCAAAAGTATCTCAAAGTAACCCAATGCAACCTAATGTAACCCAATGCAATGTCACCCAAAATAACCCAATGTAACAAAAAGTAACCCTGAGTAACCCAAAGTATCCTGAAGTAACTCGTACACCCTGGTTCTTGGTGACCAACCCTGGGAGAAAACCCTGTATTCGCGACGGAGATTCAAAAGATCGTTGCTAAGAGATCTTTCGTTTTTTGTTTGTCCTCAGCCATTATAGCGGAGGTGGAAGGGACGGCCTCTGAGGGACGATTCGTTTAGGCCTTCTCAAATCTAGACTGCAAGCTCAACATTTTTAAACTGAAAATGAAAAGAGAGCAAAAAATCCCGACAGGAATCTAGAATCCAGGCAACAACGCCCAGGCCATGCTTCAAGGCTGTCTCGAAATATGCTGTTTCTTCTACAAACCAACTTTACTGTATGATTTTTGACACCTGTAACTTCCCTTCGAGCTAAGGGTCACAATAAGCTGGTCATTTTTACAGAAAACAAATTTTTTTATAACTAAACGACTGTTTTAAAGAAAAATCCAACTGTTTTTAACAAAAAATTTTTTTTTTACGAATAACCGACTGTTTTT
Source organism: Branchinecta lynchi (assembly GCA_023053575.1). Taxonomy (NCBI): domain Eukaryota; kingdom Metazoa; phylum Arthropoda; class Branchiopoda; order Anostraca; family Branchinectidae; genus Branchinecta; species Branchinecta lynchi. The sequence continues at coordinate 3,094,027 of JAKZAP010000007.1, forward strand.
ACGGAAAATAGGGGCGCTTCGCGCCGAATCGGTTATTTTTTACCGACTGGCCGACAACATTCGGGGGGGGGGGTGTCGCCCCTCCCCCCACACATCTGATGCTCCTGCCTTGCACAATAACTCATGGTTAGCCGTTACAGGCTATACAACTTTCCGAGATCCCCTGTCGTGGATGCCTTTCCAGAACAATATTCTTATCTCTACGCAGATCAATACCAAATAGAGATAAGATGAATCCGAGTAGCAAATACTGCATTTAACTCTAATCTCTATATGGAGAGACTTTTTACAATGTGACTAAGTCCAAAACACAGTGATCCTCAGGAAGAACGAGAAAACGTCTCACTAACGCCTCAAACACAACAACTCAAATCCTGTGTCAGTCAATCAACGTTACCAAAGTGACACTTTTGGTGTCATTATGACACTTTTTGAAGTCCGTGACACTTTCCACACTTTCATGCCAAATTTTGGCACTTTTGCTAAAATGACACTTTTATGAAACTTTTTGAGTATCAGTCATAACATTTTATGGAAATATATATATTTCTGTTAGTTAAACTAACTAAGCTGCATGGGTGACCGCAAGCCTTGTCCAGAATTCTGATTGAATATGTTATTTTCGACGCTGATGGCTTAGAGGCAAATCTAAACATGATTGAAGTACATTGATCTCTCGTCTGAATTCTGAACTAGAGGTAGTGTTTTTGGGATCCCAAAACGTAAGTGGAGGGATACCTATAACATCGCAAAATTTGTCCGTCTGTCCGTCCGTCTGTAAGCACGATAACTCTCGAAGGGAATGAGATATTTTGATGAAACTTGGTGTAAGGATTCTTTGGGTCGTCGGACCAGTCAAGTTCGTAGATGGGCTTTCTAGCCCTACATTTAGGGGTGGGGGAGGGGGTTCAAATTAAGGGGCAAACAAAATATTTTGATACAGCTAATGCTGAGCACGATGGTGAAAACTATTGTGTCATCGGATGAGTAGTTCGCCGGGAATCCGGCCAGAACCGGAAAGTTTGTTAAAAGTAAAAGTTTTATTTTAAGTTGATTAGATGTTCTGTTGCTGAAGACGATGGTGAAAACCATTTTCTCGACGGACAAGTAGTTCGCCCGGAATCCGGCCGAAACTGGAAAGTTTGTTAAAATTAGAAGTTTTATTTCGAGTTGATTAGATGTTCGATTTAGGGCAAGAAGACATGTTGAACACTTATGTGAAAACAATTTTCTACCCGGACATGTAGTTCGCCCGGAATCCGGCGAAAACCGGAAAGTTGGTTAAAAGTAAAAGTTTAATCTGAAGTTGATTAAATGTTTGATTTATGGGTACAAAGACATGTCGAACGCGATGGTGAAAATCATTTTCTCGCTGGACAACTAGTTCGCCCGGAATCCGGCCAAAACCGGAAAATTTGTTAAAAGCAAAAGTTCGATCAGATGACACCTTAAGGGGTAGGAAGAGAGGCTGAGTCGGTTTATGACAATGGTTTATTACCCGGACATATAATTATTCCAGAATCCGGTTGTAACCGGATTTTGTTTGTTAGTTGATTAGATGTTCTTTATAGGGATAATGAGATACGCTGGTTTTGTTTCTGTTATTTTTTTTTGCTGGACTAGTAGTTTAGTAGTTCGCTCGGAAATTGGCAGGAAGTCTCGGTCAGTATCGTCAAAATAGATACGGCTTATAGAGGTGTATCTGAATTTGGGTTTCTCTGATGATTAGCCTGTCCAAGACTGGATCTGGCGAAGACAAGACTCGATTGTCTGAATCAAACATTAGATTTTTGGGATCCCATCGACACCTTTGGTCTTGTTTTTTTTATCGTGGATTATATGCCGGGATTCTATGGGCAACGACTTGGCTCTCACATCCTTTCTCCTGTTATCGGCGACAACGGCTTTTCGCTGTAAACACCGATTTTTCAGTTTGTTGGGAAGGGGGTTGATCAGTCGGACCAGTGTACAAAACCGGCAATTAATATCCACTTTTAAGGGAAATTGGATAAGTATTTACACAAATTTTGAAAACTTGTCACTTAAAAACACATCTTTAGATCTCGAGAGGTTGGAGGGGGTTGTGCCAGGTCGCGCTCCCGTCCCCATGTGTATCTCTTTGGTGGAAAGCATCTGAAAAGTGGCACTTTTTGTGAAACTTTCTGAATTTGTAAATGACAACGAATGGCAGTTTTTGGCTGAAAAAGTGACACTCTCGGCCAAAAATATTTGGCAAGCTGAGTCAATCACGGCGATCGCTGCGGGCAGCTGTGGTGCCGCTTCCGGCTCTTCCGCTAGGTACACGGCGATTTTGCATCGGCAAGGAGAGTTAGTCCTCAAAAGTATTCGCTTCAGTTTGAAAAATTAGCGGAGCGCCAAAACAGCTCGGGAATGTGAAGCGAGCGGTATAGAACAAAAGTCCGAAGACTGTGGTAAAAAAAAAAATAATGTTGACACTGATTTAAATAAAAATAAGTCTGAGCGTGTAAATTGTTATTTAAATTTTTGTAGAAAAGTTTCATCAGAAATGAGAGCTTCAAGGCTTCAGACTTTTACTACAACAACGAATCTTGCTTCAATCTGGTTGGTTCTGCATGACGCTTCATAACCAACCAATAGGATGCGAGACTCCGTTTTTGTATTTAAAAGTTGGAGCCTTTAAGCTCTTTTTTTCCAGTAAAACTCTTTTAAAACAAGACCATGGGATCCCGAAAAATTAATACTTGATCCAAAACAATTGCGTCTTGCAGATATCCGGTCTCCGCCAGACTCCTTGAACACTTTTACTACGAAAATTTAGAAATAGATTAAAGTTTAACTGAAAGAGTCTGGGATAAGGCAACCTAGTTATCCGTCGCTTATTCACTTAAATTGGCTTGAAGTCCCGCTGAAAATGCGTTACTCCGTTGTTTTTCGCGCGTTTTTCACCGAATAATTGATTTTCAAATAGCGGAATTTCCGTGTGATTTGTGGTACCTCTATGCGCTTGTATCTGTGTTGTATGCCTTACGAGAAAGATTTATGATTTTTTTTGTGTTCAGGCACTAAGCAGTCTGCACGAAGCTCACTACTTCCCACTGAAAAGCCGCGTGTCTGTCGAGATTAAAATTTCTAGCGTCATAGTCGAATTTACGTTGTGGGGACGACCGCAGATATTCTCAACGTCATAACTAGAGCAGATAGTGCAAAATAAAAAAATCTCTTAGCAGAATCCAAATGACTATATGTATTCAGTTAAATGAAAGAAAAATAAGTTGGCTTTTCAGTTAAACTTTAAGGTCAATGGCTAATCATCTAAGAAGACTAAGTTTAGATATTGATTCATCACGTGAATTTAACCCTATACATCATATATACTTTGATGAAATTGATCAAAATTTCCTGCCTTACTTCAGGCAAATTTCCGGTTTCGGCCGGATTCCAGGTGAATTACTTGTCCGGCAAAAAACTAAGGCTCAACGCGAATGCTGCAAATCTCCTAACCAAGGCCGTATCCATAGGGGGGGGGGGGTAGGTGGTTGATCCCCCCCCCCCCGAAACACACGAAAATTGTAATTTTTACAGGCTTTTCCCTCTGATCTATGTCTTTTTTGTACTTTTTTGACAGACCCGCAGGCAAACCCCCCCCCCCCCCCCCCCCGAAAAAAATTCCTGGATACGGGCCTGCTCCTAACCCCTATAGCGAACCTCTAATCAACTTCAGATAAACTTTAACTTTTAACACATTTTCAGGTTTTGGTCAGATTCTGGTCTAACTATTTGTCCGGCGAGAAAATATCTTTGAGATATGGATTCAGGATGTCTACTTACCCCTAGATCGACTATCTCATTGGCTTTTTAAAACTATCGTTTCGCCTCTTAATTTGAAACCCCTTCCCCGCCCCTAAATGTATAGCAATGGGCCCATATACGAATTTGACCTGTACTTTGACCCAATGGATCCGCGCACCAAGTTTCAACAAAATATCTGAATCCCTTCGAGAGTTAGCTTGCTACCAGGCAGATGGGCGGACGATGGACAATCTTACGAAGTAATAGGAATCCCGTCACTTACGTTTTGGGATCCCGAAAACGTGACTAAACAAACATGATATTAGCTTACAGTTACCAATCGTCGATAATACAATGGTTACAAAGCTTCCCTCCCCCTATTAAGACTTGACCCACTCCATGTCCGCCGGGAAAACTTAATTTTACGTTTTGGCCGATCAATCCTTGCCAGTGAAAAACATAGAGATATTCTGCCCGATCTAGCACCGGTGACAGGACGGACGCGACATCAAAATCTCCCTGTGTCAGCTAAATGCCGTACAAACCGGTATTAGAATTCCTTTGTACCATATTTCACTGATAAGATTAACAAAAAACAAGTGAATTCTAAGTGATTTACTTTAAGCGAATTTATTTTAATTTACTAAGTGAAAGTATTTAAATGTAATGGTCGACGTATTTAGTGCTATATCGGCGCGACGAGTTGGATCAATAAAAATACCTATCTATCTATCTATCTATCTATAATTCAGTCTCATAGTCGAAAATCTATACCTCCCAATTTTAAATTATTCTGTTATGAAGAAATTTCCGTTTTCGTCAGGTAGAGTGCAATCTCTCTATTATAGTCTACCGGGTCTTGGGTGTCGCACGCGAATGTCTAAAGAACTTCATGCGGGTTTTGCTCGGCGATGGGGCGGAGAGATAGAGGTTCTGATTATTATCCGTTCCTGCTACGACGCATATAATGATTCACTCTGACACGTTCCTTTTCGCGGCGATAAATTGGGAAGCAGTAAATATAAGAGTTTGTTTACATGACCTTCTGTCCAGTAAACAGATGTATCACATGACTTCAGGCCATTCTCATTGCTTCGGAAATACCGTGCCAAAATCTTTAGCTCTTTTGTTCAAGAGTTTCATTTTTTACGAAGCAAAGAGATGAGTTGTCGAGATTAGTTCAAAATTCAAAATGCAAGGGTTATCCTTTCGGATGTTTCCTCGTCGCTTTCAGAAATCATGGACAACAGGGACCAACCAGTGCACGGCGGTATCCACTGCTTCTGTTGTGCGGTCTCTATGTCAAGCGTCGAACTATCTCTATGTCTATAGCGAAGGAAATAGAATCCTCCAGAATACTATTTGTATGTTATAAAACAATTTGTATGTTAACGTAAAGCCTAGTCTACGACCGCCCTTACTTACCCGCCGCCTTACACGCTACGGTTACGCTACCTAAGGCTATAGCCTACTACCACCCTCGTTTGCCCTAAGACACACGGTCGATATTCCCCGTATAACACTTCCTGGCCGAAGATTGAAAATTAGTGTATTTTTACGTGTCTTTTATGTGTTCTGTTATTTTCTTTCATTTACTCCACTCAGTCGCGTGTCTATCAACATTTCGCAAAAGGCAAGACGATTTACCCGCAAGAACTCATATGAAAAGGAAATACTCGAACTGAAAATCAAATTTTTCAGGTCACCAACTTACAGCGGCTCGATTGAAGGACCAACACCGTTCCGCTACGGAATGGCACCCGTATCGCCGTTAACCACTGACACACACATCATAGAAGAAGACGAACAGTCTATACCCGACGGGATATTCGTTCTGCGGCCAGAATTCAAAAAGCCCATCGGGTCAGAATTTAGGTGAGGTTTTTCATAATTCCTATCTGTCCCCAAAATTGCATCATCATCACCAACCTTTAACAGAAACTCTTCTAGGAAATATTATTTGTTTACTATATTCCTTCTATGTTGATTTTTGAACAGCGAAACCTTCTCTTTTCTTTTAAAGCACTAAGTCTTAGGGTAGATGTTCTTTTGTACATTGTTTTTCTAGTAATTTTTCTTTCGTGTTCCTTTTTCTTGTTCTTCTTTTTTTTTTCTTTTTTTTTTATTCTATCTTCATTCTTCGTTTTTATTTTGACGGGTTAAAAATTAAACCATCATCATTAAATTGTTGATATTCTGTTGATATATCTGTGTGATCTCTGTGACCCGCTTGGAGAGCTGAAGAAGGCCAATTGCCCGTTTCCCGTCTTAAGTATGACGAGGGGCTGCTCACTTCTGTCGCAAGGTGTACACGGTCCCTGCCTCCGTGCGTCTCTGCCTCTTGGTGTACGCCAAAAATTTCAGTGAGCAGCCCCTCGGTTGATGAAGACTGGAAGTCATCAAATATTCAAATAGGCACTGGAGCCTAAAGGGAGAGGGCATTAAGTACGTAGGGGAGACTGAGGGAAGAGGGAGACATATTTGCCATACAGCAATCGACACAGGGAAAGTATAACTTTCGATTGCGGTCAAACTAAGAGCTTGGTGACTATTTTCTCCAGACAACCTTTTACGACGCGGGACAAGTATCGAAAGATATGGCGGGAATCCAGACGAAATCTTCTGAAGATGGGAAGAAGCTGGCACTTCTATTATTGGGCTCTTGAGTATATTACTTGACTAGATCTGGTTGTATAAGGTTTTATAATTTAAACACTACCCAGACAGCCATATGGGCTAAAGAAAACTGCAGGTTGCAAAACTGAAGCTGACCTTTAAGGGATGCCATTTGTCATATTTTCAAAAGACACCCACACCCTGCAGTAGGCCTATGTTCTAACATGATCGATTCCTTTGATATTTTTTTTTACCTTCGAGCCTCACTTCCCGCCGAAAATTCTTTGATCTGTTGGCTTCAGATACTAAGTCAAGAAATTAGTCCTCCAATCCGCTTGCTGGAATCAGTGGTCATTAGACCAGCCCCTAAACCCCCCTCCCCTAAGTTTTAGTTTGTTTGAAGACGCAAAACCGATCAGTGTTCTAACGAATAATTTATTGAAGATTAACTTCCGACATCGAGGTTGATATCGGAAAAGAACACCTAAACGGCCATTGAAAATAACCTATCCGAATCCAGGATTTTAAACGACCGTGAAGGGTGTTACTTCGATATTAACCAAGATGGGTCGAAAAACAGTTTTCAACATAATCATTAACTGTACGTTTATGCTTACTATGCGATAATCTGTAATTCGCCTCACTTGCACCTCTTTAGAGGCCAGCTTCTACAAAGACAGTAATTTTGTCGAGGTGTATACTTTATAACTTTTTTCGAACAGGTATGTAATGTATATCCTCCTATGACCCATGGTCAGTTATATCAGGGACCCGTAAATTTCCTATTAAATTTCCTTACAGGGGGCCAGTCATTTCCTATGCTTCGATGTTGCTATGTTGCCCGAGCCACAGCTAGTTTCCAAAAATTCCGCTTGGGTCGAATCAGCGTTCTTGCTCAGATAGAAAAATTTTGTTCTCACAAGTTTCAAATAGCACAGAAGCCGTCGGCAAATCGGGTTCTTTTTATAGGCAAGTAATGAAATCCTGCAATCATTTTTGGCAAAACACTGAAGAAATCGAATTCTGCATGCTTTTGTCGTGCCTCGGTAATCCAGAAGTAATAATTTGTTCATGTTTTTGTTGGGCGTTGGTTGGCTCGTTGGCACATTGCGTTCTTTTATACGCAAGAAGGGAAATCCTGCAAACATTTGTCGGTCAAATGAGGAAACCAAATTCTGCATGCTTTTCTCGTGCCTCAGTAATCCCGGGGAAATAATTTTTTAATGTTTTGTCGGGCGATGGTCGACTTGTTGGCACATTGTGTTCTTATATGCAAGAAACGAAATGCTGCAAACATTTGTCGGTGAAATGAATAAATCAAATTCTGCATGCTTTGTCGTGCCTCAATAATCCCGAAGAGATAATTTGTTAATGTTTTGTCGGGAGATGGTTGACTCGTCACCACATCGGGTTCTTTTTATGCGCAAGAAAGGAAAGGACATTGTCGGTCAAAACAATGAATAATCAAATTCTGCATGCTTTTATTGTGCCTTGGTAATCCAGAAGAAATATTGTTTTTAGGTTTTTGTCTGTCAACTCGTCAGCACATCAGGTTCTTTTCATCCGCAAGAAAGAGAATCCTGCAAACTTTGTCGGGCGGACCCGGGAAGTTTAAGTCTTATTTGGCCGGATTCCGGGCGAACTACTCGTCCGATGACAAAATAGTTTTCACCATCGTGCTCAACATGTCTTCTTACCCCATAATCGACTATCACATTAGCTGTTTCTAAATATTTTGTTTGCCCCTTAATTTGAACCCCCTCCCCCACCGCTAAATGTAGGGCTACAAAGCTCATCTACTTGACTGGTCCGACGACCCAACGAATCCTCACACCAAGTTTCATCAAAATATCTCATTCCCTTTGAGAGTTATCGTGCTTACAGACGGACGGACGGACAACTTTTGCGATGTCATAGGTATCCCTCCACTTACGTTTTGGGATCCCAAAAACAGTAATTGAAATAAATACAATTTATCTTAATCTATACAGTACCACGACCATCGTACAAGTAGGTCCAAGGCATTAATTTTACACGTAAGAAATCAAGTTCTGTACAGTTTAGTGGAGCAAAACATAGAACAAATCAAATGCTCGATGGTTTTATCAGGCGTCGGTATTCTCGTCGGCACATCAGGTTCTTTTTCCAAAAAAAAAAAAAAATTCTGTAAATTTTTATCGGGTGCAAAAGACCACAAGACAACGTATCACACATTGTCAATGGCTGCATCTTTGACACAACACAACTCTTCATTCATGCACAAAAATTATTATATACAAATAATACCTTTCTGTATTAGCCATCTTCACTCAGGACTATTCAGCATGCCACCAGGTACCTAAGATAGGACAAAAGATCCAGGACACTCTTCCTTTACAGAGAAATAAATATTCCCTAGTTCAGCACAATAGCTGCGACAATTTTTTTCTATCTGGATAGTAGAGGATTTTATCCCCGTGGGTATTTCTCGAACTATCTCGCGCTCGGTCAAGAGGGCATCAAAAATCTCTTAATGAGTGGCCCCCTGTAAGGAAACTTAACAGGAAATTTATGGGTACCTGGTTATATTACGATAAGCTTCACACAGAAAGTTAGCGGTAGATATGAGAGGATGATATAAGTCATATCAGCCTCCGGAGAGGAACTAGACCAAATGTTTCTATGGGACCCCAAAAATTAAATGTTTGATTTAGACAATTGGGTCTGGCCTTCGCCAGATCCAGTCTTCGACAGACTCCTTGAACATTTTTACTATTAAAATTCAGAAACAGATTTATTCAGAAACAAATTCCGGAACTACCTGTCCCGCAAAAAAAGAAAGCTAAAAACTAGCTCAGCGTATCTTCTTTCCCCTATATCGAACATCTATCAACTTCAAATTAAAGTTTAACTTAAAATATATTTTCCGGTTCCAGCCGAATTCCGGGCGAAATATATGTCTGAATAAAAAATGATTGTCATACACGGATTCAGCATCTCTTCTTACCCCGAAATCGGATGTCTGATCAACTACAAATACTTTTAACAATTTTCCGGTTATGGCCGGATTCCAGCGAACGACTTGCCCGGCGAGAAAATGGTTTTCACCATCGTGCTCACATGTCTTCCTACCCCTAAACCGAACATCTAATTAACTTTAAATAAAACTTTTACTTTTAACAGACTTTCCGGTTTTGGCCAGATTCCGGGCTAACTACTTCTCCTGCGAAAAAAATGGTTTTCACTATCGTGTTCAGCATGTCTTCTTACCCCTAAATCCTATCAACTTCAAATAAAACTTTTACTTTTAACAAACGTTCAGGTTTCGGCCGGATTCTGGGCAAACTACTTGTCCGGCGAAAAAATGGTTTTCACCATCGTGTTCAGCATGTCTTCTTACCCCATAATGGACAGTCTCATTAGCTGTTTAAAAATATTTTGCTTTCCCTTGATTTAAACCCCCTTTCCCACCCCTAAATATAGGGCTACAAAGCCCATCTACGAACTCGACCTTACTCTTGACCCAAACAATCCTCACACCACGTTTACAGACGGACGGACAACTTTTGCGATGTCATAGGTATCCCTCTACTTACGTTCTGGGATCCCAAAAAGTTATAGCAGTTAACACACCTCCATCTCGGTTGATATTGGAATGACAACCTCGATGGCCATAAAAATATCAACATCGCTTTCGGCTCGTGATATATTTCATAACCTACCTCACCTTCCGCTCGGATAGGTTATTTCCAATGACCGTCTCGGTGTTATTTTCCGGTATCAACCTCGATGTCTGAAGTTCACCTTTAATATCCCTCTCTACATAAGTCAGTTAAAGATTGCTGTTTCTGTGTGGAGATTAGAACAATATAGCTTACCTTTGAGACATAGACGATATGTATTACATGTCTGTTCGTAAAAAATGAATGTGTAACGAGGTAAATATTTGATTTGCAATCAGCTTCGGCTGAAGTAGCACTTATATCGAGTCGGTATTATAAAGTGCGACAGGTCGTCAATGGAGAGTAAGTGCTTATCCACGTTGAACGAGGGGCAAGGCGTTATCTCTAGCGTGGTCCTTTAAGGTCCACAGTCCTCTTACACACCCTAGTCACATCCTGGTCGAGTGGTTTCGTATCTAATTCCTCATTTGTTCTCATATCATACTAATCGTCTGTATCCAGTATCGATTTACTACAAGAATAGGAAAAGATAGTAAATGTTGCTGCGGAGAACACAAGTGCCTTATTATTCTGAACAAAGAGGATAGATACGCAGTAAATGATCAAGCCTAAAGTAGTGTCACGGGAGAAAAAATGTAATAAAGGGCGGGGGGAGTAAGGGGGGAAGATGTTAATATTTTAGGGAGGTTCCGTGTCTCGTAGGCGGCATTTCTCCCTAAGAGTGTATTTGGACAGACGGATCTGAGGAGAGATAAAAGAAAAGATTTACTCATTTCTGATGGTGCTAAACCAATTCGTCTACTGAGATCAGCCGAGAGACATTAGCTGCGTTTCTTGCCAAAAGAGATCACATGTCTCTCTCCAAAGTCATCTGTACGTTTTGCTAATTGGCCGTTTCTGATAGAAACGCGTCTGGCGTAGTTCTCCTGAGAAGATTGGACAACTCACCTCGGAGTTGCAAATTTCATTTCTCGCAAGCCTGGGCAGAAAGGACAAAGGGCTTTGTTAAGAAATGGACGAGGCGTTACCCACTCCCCCGCACATGCTGCAACCCGTTCTCGGCACCTGCTTGGTACCAACTGAAACTAGTTTCGTTTTTGATCTAAGTTTGAAGTTACCTTCAACCTCAAAGGTCTCTGCTTAAATACCGTTTTTGGTCGCCGGTCATAGTTCCTTCGTCCTTGAAACTCTGACCGTCGAACTTCGTGCGCTATCAAGTTCAAAGTTTGCTTGAATGGTCGAAGAAACGTCAACCGGGCAAGGATCGCCGGAGTCGTAAAAACACTAATTAAGCAAACGGCGAACTTCGATGGCGTTTGACAACAAAAATTAAGCAACCGGCTACGCTAAGGGCGAAAAAAAACTTCGATCAAAAACGCAACTACTATGTTGGCCGTATTTTGGCGATTCCCCCCCTCGAAACATGGGATCGTCTACAAAGCGGCACGACACGGCATAGCGCAGGAAGCGCGAGTAATAAAAAGAGATTAGCATGCATTAGAAGTAGACAAGCAAGTGAGAGTTCTTAACCCCGGAACGTAAAAGAAGGCACGTTACAACATCGTTCCTGCCCTTTACTAAGAAGTAATTTATTTATAACCCGCCGTTTTCAGAAAGCGGAGTAAATGAAGAAAGTAAATAAAACACATAAACATACACAAAAAGACACTTAATTTCAATCGTCGGCCAGGAAGTAGTGTAGAAGGTCGTGCGCTGGTTGGGTTCTTGTCAATGATTTTTGATAGCGACGAAGAAACATCCAAAAGGTTAACACTTGCATCTTGAATTTTGAACTTCTCCGTCGAAGTATGGTTATGGCATAATTTCGACAAGTGGAGCAGGTGCTTTGCATATTTAAAATAACATGATCTCATCTTTTTTAGCTCCTTCTTCCGCAGAACACGAGTGACACCAGAACGAAATAGTATAGAAGGAGCGCAGAAGATGCTGTACAATTTTCCCAAAGCTTTACGATTATAGCGCCCCCGGTTGGGGACGATGCGCCCATAGGCGGTACGCACTTTGAAGACTGAAAGGGACCTTTTAGTTTTCGTGCCTCTTTTGTGTACTTGTGCCTCCTACACTGTGTCATGCCTCTTTTTATTCGATCCTTTAAACATGCTGATTTTAGTGCGTGGCCACCTGTGCCGGTTGGTTTTGCTGCACATTAAAATTTAGATGTATTGAAATAATTTTCACAACGGATACGTCAGCGACGATGCTTCATCAGCGATATTTCGGCCCTTCTTGGCAAGAGTCCTCGTCAGGCTGTAGATCTTCAGGGTCAACTTCGGGGAAGGAAACAAACCTGTAATAAACAACTGAAGCTTCTATCGAATATAAATATATTATTCGGTCAAATTACTTTTTGCTTTGGGGATTCATATTCTTGCCATCTTACGCCGTTTCTCGGCTTTCTCGGCTTGTGTCTACACTGTAAAAAGTTCCTCCGTATAAAGATTAAAGTTAACTGCAGTGTTTGCTTCACAGATTCATCTTAACTCTATTTGGTATTAATCTTATCCGCATAGAGATAAGAGTAATCCGAGTAGCAAATACTGCAGTTACCTTTATCTTTATATGGACAAACTTTTTACAGTGTATATACTATAGACACTCTCAAAATGTCAAATCACAGTTTATGAGAAAATTGCAGTTGTACCCATTTTTTTTCATAGGACAATATCCTAGAATTTGTAGTGGAGAATGTCGAGTGTCCAATCTCTGAGAAACTTGAATTTATTTATGACCCACTTCTTACGCATAGCGGAGTAGCACAAAATAAAGTTCTTTGAATACACTTTTGGATGATCAATTCTCTGGAAAACAGCCCGTAATCCAAACTAGGAAATTTTTTAAGGAATGAGAAAATTTACTCGGAGAACCCACCTAGATCCTAGTTTCCTGAATTTAGCGACGGAGCATAGAGCCGTTCGTCCTTATTTTATATTTCTGTTTAGCTTTTCTACGACCCTGGGGCTGCCTAGCTATGTATTTACAAGATAGTAATAAATCATAGATAATATATTAGCAATCTTTTTTGTCTGCGATGGAAGCGTCTTTGTCAACTCTCTACTGCTGCGCCGAAAAACGAGAGTTACGATTCCTGTTATTTTGGTTTCTTCTTCGTCTTCCTTAAGTGAAGATCGCTTTTTATAGCGATAGCGATCGCAATTTCTGTCCTTCCGTCGGTCGGTCCGGGTGATTAAGTTGGAAATAGTCACTTCCTCGATCCAAGCACCGTGGGGGGAATGGAGGGAGGGGGGGGGGTCCGGAATCTTGAGGTATTTATAACTTTTGAATGGGTGATCTGATCTGAATGAAATTTAATATTTTTAAAGGCGTCGTGCCTAAGCGACCCACTTAAAATTCGGACCGGATCCGGTGACTTTGGAGGGAGGTGAAGGGGGGGAGCCGAGGGGGGATCCGGAAATCTTGAGAAACACAAGAGTGGAGGGGAATTCGGGGATCCCACAAGTTTGGTACTAGGACGATGAAATTTGACAAGCATATCAGGGACCCTAACAGACTGCCTTGAGAATAGTCGTTTCCCCGATTCGACCATCGTGGGTGGAGTGGAGGGATGGGGAATCCGGAATCTAGTGTCATGCATAACTTTTGAACGGGTGAACGGATTTGAATGAAACTTGGCAAGTGGTAGTCTCAGATGTTCCACGTGAAGTCCCGACCGGATCCGATACGTGTGGGGGGAGTGTGGGAGTTGGAGGGGGCATCGGGAATCTCGTGAAAAGCTTAGAGTCGAGGGACCGCGATAGAAATTGTAGGAAAAACAAGCATAAGCCCCAAACACGTTCTTAACAGAACCAGATCTTATCGGGGCTCTTTGGGGGGGGGGGGGAGTTCGAGGAGGTTTCACGGAATTCCGTTGATCGCGAGTTATGACGCTCCACGTGAGCCAAAGACGATAAAACCTGGTGCGCATATTACTGACCCGACCAAATAGACTTAGGAACTCGACATAATGACCTAAGAAAACTTCCGTTCCTGGATCCGACCATTTTTGATGGACCTAATGGAAGAGGAATCCGGAAATTACTGACTTCCGTTGGTTGCGATCAGGTGGGCCGATTCGAGTGAAACTTTATGGGTGATAAGACCTGATGACCTAGATATGCAAAACGTGTATCCGAACCACTGTCCATCCTCTTAACAGCAGCCATGTCTGGGAGAGTTGGGAGGGGGTTTCCGGAAACTTTTTGACGTGCACAAAAACCAAACGAATGGGCCGACTGGGATGCAAGTTGGACAGGACCGAGTTTATTCGTCCCAGATTTATTATTTGGCCTTCGGTCTGGATCCGGCCACTATAGGAGGATGATGAAGCGGGAACCGGAAATATGCAAAGATGCTCCGGTTCGAGTCAAACTACGTGTACGGGAAGAGGAGATGTCAGAGATGCGAAGTGTATGTATCCGAGTCGTTTTCGGCCACAGTGGGGGGAGTTGGAGTCCCGGAAATTCTGTGGCTGGTGTAGGGGTGTGATAGCCTAGCCGGTCTACAATGGTTCTACAGAGTACAGCAAACAAGCGATGTTTATTCGTTGCGTCCCTGTTAACAACTGATACAAAACTGAATACATTAAACGAAATGGAATGCGCGGAGTCAGTTGAATGGCCAGGGGTCTGCATCTTCAATGTAGTAATGACTCCGTCACAAGGGGTCAAACGAGTGGAGCGATTTTAATGAAACTTGGATAGTAGAGAAAGTATATGCCCTAGATGACATATTTTAGGGCCCGGACCGAATCCGAGGACGGTAGAGGGGGGGGGATCCAGAAATACACGAAAAATGCTTAGATTCGAGTGAAACTTTTGCGGGTATGTACAATACCAACTGAGCCATTGACAACGACCCAATCACCCTAGAACTGAAATACATGCTAACGAGCCTGCAAGTGTCATATACGCTTCTAGCTCTTTTCAGCCAACGAACCCGTCTCCTACTTTGGATTTTATTCTGCTTGAGAAAAAGTTAAAAGCTTTTAATTCCGAGCGAAATTTTCGAAATGTGAGATCCATTGTCAACTTTCGCATTGTTCCAAATTAAATTATTTTCTCCGGTGACATGAGAAGGGCAGAGTAATCTGATCAAAGCCACCTCTGAAGCGTGAAATCCTGTGAAAATCCATCGAGGAGAAGACAAGCTCCATCTGATAAAGGCACCCTATCTTGTTACAATGAATAATCCAAAAGATTTTTCCTCTCCGTTGACTTTCACGAAACAGAAGAAAAAATATTGAAAACTTGAGGTATTTTTTTACAGTTTCACTGTATTTTGACGTACTTTCATAACTGAAACAAAAGTACGTCAAACTACAGTGAAACTACATCGAAAGTACAGCCAAAAAAACGCACCTTTAGACCGCAGAGGCTACACATCGGTTCCGGTTATATTCATGTTTAGTTCTTAAAGTCCTGGCCCAGAATTGGATTTATTTGTTACACTAAGGGCAAAGTACACGCATTAACAATTTGGCGTCATTGAACTGAAATAGTCATTTATCTTTAATAACATTAGCTTTATTTCAGCCAAAGGGGGAAAGTTCAAGTCCACCGGGAAAGGAGACTTCACACGTCAATTATTCGTCTGCTACAAAGGAGCACGTTCCAAGCAAAAAATAAAATACAAATTAAAGCAGATATTAAAATATTCGAAAGGATTAACTGTTTGAAATGAAAAAAACAAAAAACTTTGCGATTATTAACCCGAATGAGGTGATATCAGAGATCACTTGTTGGTTTAAGCAGATGCACTGGATTTTCAGCCCGACATTGACAGCTTATACCTCTTTTTAAAAATAAAAAATAAATATCATTTGGTTGGGAAAATAACAAGACCAAAGGTTTCGATGGGATCCCAAAAATTTAATATCTAATCCAGACAACTGGATCTTGTCTTAGCCAGATCCAGTCATCGCCAGACTCCTTGAACATTTTTACAATTAAAATTTCAGAAACAGATTAAGGCCAAATAGCTAATAATCTGAGAAAACCAAGTTCAGATATAGATTCAGCATTGTGTTTACCAATATCCCGGTTTCGTCAAAACTCCAAAACTACTTGTCCGGCGAAAAAAGAAAGCTGAAAAACGAACTCAGGGTATCTTCTTTCCCCAATACTGAACATCAAATAAACTTCAAATAAAAATTTAACTTATAACAAATTTTCCGACTCCAGCCGGATTACGGTCGAACTATTTGTCCGGGTAGAATATGATTGTCACACACGGATTCAGCATCTTTTCTTGCCCCTAAATCGGTTATCTAATCAACTAGAAATAAAACTTAGTTTTCTGACAGTTTTTTGGTTTTGGCCGGATTCCGGCCGAACTACATGTCCGGTAGAAAATTGTTTTCACATAAGTGTTCGACATGTCTTCTTGCCCTAAATCTAACATCTAATCAACTCGAAATAAAACTTTTAATTTTAACAAACTTTCCGGTTTCGGCCGGATTCCGGGCGAACTACTTGTCGGTCGAGAAAATGGTTTTCACCATCGTCTTCACTATGTCTTCCTACCCTTGAATCGAACATCTAATCAACTTCAAATAAAACTTTTACTTTTAAAAAACTTTCCGGTTTTGGCCGGATTCCGGGCGTACTACTCGTCCGATGACAAAATGGTTTTCACCATCGTGCTCAGCATGTCTTCTTACCATAGATTCTTTCATTCAAATTGAAAACTTTCATCCAATAAGACTTAAACTTAAAGCAAGCACCATAATCGACTATCACATTAGCTGTTTCAAAATATTTTGTTTGCCCCTTAACCTGAACCCCCTCCCCCACCCCTAAATATAGGGCTACAAAGCCCATCTACGAAGTCGACTGGTCCGACGACCGAACGAATCCTCACACCAAGTTTCATCAAAATATCTCATTCCGTTCGAGACTTATCGTGCGAATCCTCACACCAAGTTTCATCAAAATATCTCATTCCGTTCGAGACTTATCGTGCTTACAGACGGACGGACAGACGGACAACTTTTGCGATGTCATAGGTATCCCTCCACTTACGTTCTGGGATCCCAAAAAGGAGGTGAAAGTCTTCGATGATTGTTGGATTTTAAAAAAAAATATGTTTTAGAAAGGGAATCTTATGTTTTAGGAGTGTTTATGTATTTGTATGAGAAGATATTCAGAACTGGAATGGTTATTTTCTTAGGTAAAGTGTGTGGTAGGCCTAAAGTATGCGAAAACCTCCAAGCAGTCAAAAACTTTTTTGATTTATGTTCTAGGAAGAGAGTTTCATGTTTTAGGAATGTTGGTGGTGATTTAATTTGTTAAAGGTAAAACCCACTATAGAGAGATGCCCTGCATCTCGAAACAGCGGGAATATATTAATTTTCAAGTAATAGGCAAATACTGTGTTCTTCTGCACTACACATTTACTGCTTAGGCTACCCAAATACATGAATTAAATGGTCTGCTTCCCTTCCCTAAATGAAAAGGAAAGCAATGTAGGACGGGGCACTCAGTCGTTCTACTAGCCGAAATTACGAATGTACAATTCTGCTAAACAGTCGGGAGTCATCAAATGATCGCTTCCAACAAGTCCAACTGTAGTCAGCTCAGAGCAAAATAACACTAGGCAGTAGTGCCAAGACTGTGCCAAGACCTATGCTTTCCATGCTTTGCAAATGGGCCATACTCGTAGCGCCGCCCACTACGCTTGCGTCATTTGAAGCAAGACAAACTTGCGGGCTTAGGAATTCTAGTAAGCCAAGGAAACAATGGAGGCTGCGGGAGGCTGTATAATTTTTTTGCTGTGGTCAGAATAGGAATTTATAGGAGCCAGGGCTGGTGAACGACTGAATTAGTTTCAGTAGGAACGTTCTCTATCGCTAGTGGTGCTAGTATCGCTGCTATTCGAGTGTGTGTCAATCTTGTCAAGTCTTGGCATTACTCCCTGGCGTTATTCTGCTCTGAGTCAACTTTTTGTTTCACAGCAGAAGAACAGCAAACTAAAGAAACCGCTTACCACAAACGGAACCGGCAACACAACCGAACGCTCAAACGGCCCAGCGAAAAAACAGGCTTACCAAAAGAAAAAAATTGCAGAAACGCAATTTAACTTCTTCCCAGTGACCGGTGTCCGGTGGTGATATTTCTGCACTTGTCGCCATTTCCGTTTTCTCCCCAATCTTAAGTTTTCTCTTTAATTATTACTTGTTTTTCTTTTCAGCTCTTACCGAACCGTTAGAAGTACGCCATCCACTAAGACATCCCGACACGGCCGAATCGTCATAGAAACGACGCGAGCTCCACACCCCCTTTGTCCAGATACGAAGACATTTTGCTGCCTGATGTGCCTCTTCAACCTAGGACTGCTTCTTGTTTGTCTGGGATTCGTCATTGTTCTTCAGCTCGCTGACCCACCGTTCGTCTGGTACGTTAACCTGAGGCCAACTTTCTCAACATGCAACTTTTTTTGTCACTACGAGATGCCGACTTACTGTAATCACCGAACACAACACTTTAGCAACATCAGTACAAAACTAAAATCGCAGCTATGTCATAATCTTGTAATTCGTATGATATTCAACGTTGACTTCCGCCAATCCCTTTGTTTTACCTTAGCCTACCGTTTTTAGCTTAACCACTTTTTCTGTGAAAGACCTCTCATATTTATTCTGCCTTTGGCACTGTCCCTAGCTCCCATACGGAATCGTAAGCTTCAGGAATCCCCACTCTTCGCCATTGCGTAAAATTGCAGCTGGTTCGACCAGGGATAAGGATTGTCAATAATTTATAATTCAACGTTGACTTTCACCAATTCCCCAATTGCAATATTTCAACGTTTCTAGACCCCCTGTCACGATATCTTAAGTTCAGAAAATTAAGCGCTCTTGAATAATTAATAAGGCCTGATAACCTCAGGACCTTAGGACCCAGAAAAGACCCACTTTCTAAAATTCTTCCGGAACGGAGCTTACAACTGGCTTCAATTTTCGGAAACGGGGTCACACTACGCTCAGGCAGCGTTTTCAGGTAAGAGACAGTAAGCGCATAAGTCTCCATGGTTCTCGATAAAAGACTGAGGGCGATTGACTGTAGTCACAATGCGGCCACTTTGTAAATAGAACAAGACCTCGCCATACTCCTTGAACATTTTAAAATTTAGAAACAGATTAAGGCCAAATAGCTAATCATGTGAGAAAACCAAATTCACATACTGATCCAGCATGTGTGTTTACCCCTATATAATTCAGATCTATTTTGACGAAACCGATCGAAACTTCCTGCCTTACTTCTGCCAATTTTCCGGTTTCGGCCGGATTCCGGAACTACTTGTCTGGCAAAAAAAAATAAAGCTAAAAAACGACTAAAAAACCCCTAAATCAAACATCTAGTCAACTTCAAATGAAATTTTAATTTATAACAAATTTTCCGGTTTCAGCCGGATTCCGGGCGAACTATAGTCCGGCTTAAAAATGATTTTCGTATGCGGATTCAGCATCTCTTCTTATCGGACATCTAATCAACTACAAATAAAACTTTTGCTTTTAATGAATTTTTCCGATTTTGGTCGGATTCCGGGCGAACCACTTGTCTGGGTAGAAAATGATTTTCACATAAATGTTCAGCACGTCTTCGTACCACTAAATCGACTATCTCATTAGCTGTTTAATTTTTTGTTTGCCCCTTAATCTGAACCCCCACCCCTAAATGTAAGGCTACAGAACCCATCTACGAACACGACCTTTCCCTTGACTCAAAGAACCTTGATACCAAATTTCATCAAAATATTTAATTCCCTTCGAGAGTTATCGTGCTCACCGACGGACAACTTTTGCGACGTCACAGGTATCCCTCCACCTACGGTTTGGGAATTCTGGGATCCCAAAAACCACGAGACGTTCTATTCTTATTTGTTTGCTTACGCCATATACGCCGTTAATAAAATTCCTTACGGGTTGTTTTTGCCACTAGATGCGCTAGTATAAAGGTAAACAACGATACGTTACTTCTTGGGTACATTTAACCAGGTTTGTTTGGTCATTTTCAATTCCTCTTGGGGGTCGCTATGTTTAAAACTGTTTGAAGTGCCTCTGCCTCTACGTATGCTCTACCCAACTCTGTTAACTTCATCAAGTTTTTCCGTTCGAGGCTTCCGACTTCATGGGGTTTTTTTTGGCTGACTTTTCCACGGGGCTAATGCACCGTTCGTTACGTACCAAAAGCCTAATCGCCTGACCCCCTTCAGGAAACTTATACTAAGATCTAACGCGGGACTAAAATTACTCCTCTAGCGCATCTGGCGGCAATTCGTTATTGGATTTTATCAAGGGCGTATGCTTGAAGTGAAGTGTTTTTCAGAGCTGTAAACTGCTCTGAAAGCTGAAAGCTACTTTGAAGCTCTTCGTTTAGTTCACTTTAATGTTCCTAATTGCAAAAATGTAAACAAAAATAACCTAGAAAAAAAAACAAAATAATGCTACATTTAACCTTGATGCTCTTATTCCCCTTCCACCAAACGATAGGAGTATAAAACGGAAAACCAATATGCCCTCCTGTTTTCGCCAGACATTAAAAAATAAAGCCAAAGATTTTATCTAAATTGGCAAAGCTCGGTATTGGGTTTCGCCCAAACAATCAAAAAGAAATTAAGCAGAACAAGAGCTGCGAGCTCAAATGGCGTTGCGGAAAGATATACGATAAAACATAAATAGGGCGTTTACCCGGCAGCGGATGTTATTCAGACAATGGTGTGCACAGCTGTTCATCTACCTTTCTGGCAGTTCAGCCATGATTGGCCAAAGCAGTTTTGCTATATTCATCAAAGTAAAAAGTTTAAGCTCATCTAGCTGCATAATAGCAAAATGATAGCCTCCTTGACTTTTCCGTTTTTCAACTAATGACGCTTTTCGAAGAGTGAGATCAGCTGACTGACTAGCAGGCAGAGGGACAAGGTTGTGGCAGCTGACCAACTCTAGGCAGAAATACAGTTTACCGCTTCCGGTTACTAGGTCAACGGGGTACAAGAAAAATTGGTACAAGAAGAGTAAGAAAGCCCAGAACTTCTAAACTCCCGAAAATTTTCAGTAACTGAACCACATTTGAGTCGGCTATAGTAAGTAAGTAATTTATTTATAACCCGACATTCGGAAAAGCGGAATAAATAAAAGAAAATAAATAAAACACAGAAAGAAACAGAAAAAGACACTAATTTTCAATCTTCGGCCAGGAAGCAGTGGAGAAGGTCGTGCGCTGGTTGGGCTCTGTTGTCAATGATTTTTTATAGCGACGAAGAAACATCCAAAAGGGTAACACTTGCATCTTGAATTTTGAACTTCTCCGTCAATGTACAGTTATGACATAATTTCGATAAGTGAAGCAGGTGCTTTGCATATTTAAAATAACATGATCTCACCCTTTTAATCTCATTCTTTCGCAGAACATGAGTGACACCAGAACGAAATAGTATAGAAGGCGCGCAGAAGGTGCTGTACAATTTTCCCAAAGCTTTACGATTATAGCGCCCCCCCCGGTTGGGGGCGATGCGCCCATAGGCAGTACGGATTGATTTACAAACTTCTTGAACAACTTAAGAACAAAATTTTCTTGAAGCATCCGGCTCATCAAGAATTCTCCAAAAGTTTCCAACTTGGCAACCCTGGACAGGGCAGAACATCAAATACAAAATTCATATCTTCCTTAGGTACCTCGGCGTATTCATGCTCCTCTTCGGCTTCCTCACTTTGATCGGTGGACTAGTAGCCTGCGGGATCATGTGCCGTGAAGACAGAGTCGATGGCAAATTCCCAGAGGAGGGACAACTCTATTGGACGAACCAATGGCGCCGCGAGTTCCAACTCCCGGGTTCGAACAAAGAACAGGAAACGAAGAGTCAAAGCCCGTATTATTTAAACGAAAGTTTTTACAGTGACCAAAACAGTACTAGACAGTACCAAAACAGTACTAGGCGATAGGAATCGCTGATGTATGATGTGTTTTTTTCTTTTGTACCTTTGTCGCGAGCATTTTCAATAACACTTTCCCCGTAAGAGTTGTTCGCTCAGGACAGGGAAGGCCGATTGTCTCTGAAGCTAGATTACGACAGAAGTCTTTGAACCGTAGAAAAAGACGTTTTTGCAGATACCATGGTATCTGATTCCACGGTCTAAAGTCGTTTTTGCAGATATCGTGGTATCTGGCCAGTTATCGTGGCATCAGATATTCAGATACTAGCCTACGGTCCGACCGTGTTAACCGTCGTGGTATCTGAAAAGTCATCTCACTTTCATCTAATTTTGTCAGACTGGTGAGAAAGAAGTTTAGCACTTAGTGATGTAACTGGATATCTGTTTTTCTTCTGGGATGACTTCGAAAACTGCAATTTCGGCAAGAGTCGTTTTTGCAGAGCACCGTGTATCAGATAGCACGATAACTGCAAAAACGAGTAATTGCAGATCCAGTTACCGTGGTAACAGATACCATGGTATCAGCAAAAATGCAACTTTTGTTATCAGCAAACAAAGTTGAAATGAAAAGAAGACAGACAGACTAGAGTCGTTTTTCCGTGCTCCCACAAACAGTTTGTAGGTCGACTGTGGCTCGAAAAGAGTGTTTCCGCGGTCTATCTTGCGGCCCACAAGTGGGTTTCCGCGACCAACAACATTTTCGTGGCTCGCTTTGTGGCTCAAATTCTACAAAGAACTGGCGAGGTGTTTGTCGATTTTGGCGCGAAACTCAAATTAAGCAACAAAATAGTGTCTAAACAATAAAGTTAATTAAAGCATATAGATTTAAAACTGAGGATGCTTCTGGTACAGAATGGTACGGAAATAAGCCTGGAGTTCTATTTATTGAGACTTTACTTGAATTTTATTTTTATTTTCAGATATTTGAAATTGTCGCCAAAAAAATAGACAAAACGGCGTTTCCGCGAGTTTCAACTAGTGGCTCGACTGTGTGGCACAGAATCGTGTTTCCGTTACAAACACTCAGAAGTGTGTGGCCCAAAACTGTGTTGCGGAAAAAAGCCTTAGAAATTATGCGGGACGAAGATACATTTAATTCAATTCAATTCTTCAAAACCGGTACAACGGTCAAGCCGAGTTTGTGGTTCTCGTCCATATTAACAATAATTATATACAAAAGATAATTCTACACCAGTTTGGATATAACAAAGACTTGTCAAACATAACAGAAAATATTCAAATCTATTTACAAGTAATGATGCGAGTTACAAAGGTTGACGAAGGCGGGAACAAAGCTTCTTAGGTGACGAATCGTTGTGTGTTTAATTGGCTGCAATTCGGGTATTGACTGGGCTACCACTCTCTCAGGCCTTACTTGCCTGCATACATCGATGCCTTACCAGGAAAGTTATTGCACAGAGGTATATTCATGTACGAGGTGTATTCACGTCAAAGCTTTGCACCCACAAATACGACCGAAGTTCCGTGTCGTTATGTATTCCCCCTTGAATTCCAGACCCAAAGGCTCAAGAAACCAGAAGCTTCTCAAACCGGGTTGTCCCCTTCGCGAAGAGAGAATGGTGGCATAAACTACGGTTGCGTTCCAGATCTTAACGATTGTTAGCAGTTGTTAACTTTTTGCGTTCCAGGTTTATGATTTCGAAATTCAAGCTCCGCCCACCTATGATTTCCGTTCCAGAGCTTAACGATTGATACCTATTTTGTAATGATGGTTGGTGAGCATCGTCGGGAAAAGCTAACAACAATAGAATTGGAAAAGTTAAGAAGTTATATCATAAGCATTCTAGCACTTGCACTTGCAACGTCTAGAACACCCCCACCCAAGACCCAAGATGAAGCCACAACTCGATCCGACCGCTGGGTCATCTGGCGGCGCAGGTCAGAAGCGCCCGATATGGGGAGGATGGAATCATAGGTTGACTTTGGATCTAACAAAACGTTTTTATTGTAGACAAATTAAACAAAAAGCTAACAACAATAGAATTGGAAAAGTTAAGAAGTTATATCATAAGCATTCTAGCACTTGCACTTGCAACGTCTAGAACACCCCCACCCAAGACCCAAGATGAAGCCACAACTCGATCCGACCGCTGGGTCATCTGGCGGCGCAGGTCAGAAGCGCCCGATATGGGGAGGATGGAATCATAGGTTGACTTTGGATCTAACAAAACGTTTTTATTGTAGAGGGCATATGGAAAATGTCTAGACAAATTAAACTAATTATGTGCATTATCGATTTCTTTCAGTATTTTGTTTTCTATTTTTTTCTGGTTAATTCCCGTAAGTCCAAAGAATTAAGGATGTAAACTAGATCACAATAAACAAACGCCGTACATTATACTAAATTCGTTATATTGATTTCTTGAAGATTCTGAAACTGAGCTAAATAATATTCAGCTTCCGAGACCAAAAAATGTCAAACTGGGCGATGATTTCTTCTTCCGACATATTTAAACGTCCACATCGTGATATACTTAGTTGTTTCAATCCTCTTAAACGCCACTCGATCCTCTCGAATGTTCTAGTAATCTTTTGATCAGCGCCAGGAGATCAATGAATAGTTAACTAGCAATGGCGGATTGGCGTTACAGGACACCTGAACAATGAAACCATACTTGAACACACCATGGAGAATGTATTTACAGACATGGCCGCGGAGAGCATTCATCTCCTGAGCGTGACGTTTTCAAAATAGGGATGTTCGTTTCTGGAGGTTTGCAGATGCTGACTCCAAGACAAAAAGCGCAATTCATTCAAATCTTGTACGGCGCTGGCCGGATCGTATTAGAATTTCTTCTAGATATACGTTTGGGCTTAACTGGTTAAAAAACATTCCAGAAGAAGGATTGATTGGAGACATTTCTTCATTTCTAAAATTGTTCGGTACTGAAATAAGGACAGATGCAAAATGGAGCAAAAATCATAGCTTGGAAACACTATTTCGTATTTGGATAGGGTTTTCTGCAGGCAATGTTAACAGAAGTCATACAGATAGGGTTGATACTTGGTACTCTTCATTCAGGTGTCCTTTAAGGAGTGAATTGTGTTCAAGTAATTTGTGGATAACGTTGGCTACCGTGAGGATTTTGGGGAAAACAAAGGTAACAGTGTGTTCGTAAAAATCCGAACCATCGAAAAATGATGGTGTCTCCCACCTTCTCGGCCCACATGAATCAAAGACTTTTGGAAGCTGCAGTTAGCTCCGCCCCGAAATGAAGTTGACGATTGTCGACAATTGTTAAGTTTCTGGAATGCAACCTACAGCTGCTTTCAACAGTCCGTGACCGGAGAGATGTCACTTGGTAAACTAATGGTGGGTTTACACACTGCGTAAAATCCGAGCGTATTTTACGCACGTTTTGAGCTTGAAAACAGTTCTATCAATACGGACATATTTGAGAAATCGGTCCGTTTTGAATCCAAATACGTCCGTATTGCTAGAAATCTTTTCAAGCTCAAAACGTGCGTAAAATACGCTTGGATTTCAAAATACGCTCGGATTTTACGCAGTGTGTAAATGGACCATAACCACAGGCACCAGTGTAGACCCTACGCAGTGGCGACATCAACAGGCAACACAACCTTGTCACTAGCACATGCGATTCAAGCTAATTAAAGGTTTTTAAACGACAACGCTTACTAGAAATGATCTTTCCCTTTTGAAATAGCTCAGCAATAACGTTTCTGGAAAGCACCATTACTTTCCACGTCAAATTAGCGGTTTTCATGTTAGCGCTTGTCGACTCTATCCAGCCTTCCTGCTGTCCAACGCGGCGTCTGGACGCAAAATATTTGAAAACTGAATGCACCGTGGTTAAAAAGTTGGAAAACCAAGCAAAACAAAACAAGCCAAATTCAGAAGATAGAGCTGACGGCCTACCATGTCTTTCAAAATCAAAAACATCACTTTGAAGCTATCATGTTCTTATGCGTGAAAGAGTTGTCGGCGTTGCGTGCCTAGCAAAACTCGGCTGGGCGGAAAAAGTGCAAAAAAGTCGTAGGTAAAAAAGGAAGCCATGGCGAAAGGCGGGAATTTCAGAAGCTTATAATTCCATAAGGGAGCAAGGGATAAACTACAACACAGAATAAGCAAGAGCAAAAACTTTGTCCATCCTGAACAACGCGAACCTTAACAGCTACGTCAAGTACCCTTGCAAGTGCCATTTAAGCTTTCGGCTCTTGCAAAATTCCAGGTGACCGGGGCAGTTCAAAGGTAAATAATTCGCGCAATATGTCACGACTCCATTTAAACGACAGATGCACACTGCTGTGTTTTCGCTCAAAATTCTAGGTCATGTGACATATGACACAAAGCAACACAGAACTTTGCGTTTTGTCGGATGCGTTGAAAAATTTCAACGGATCCGACATAACGTGTGCGATTTTGAGGGAAAAAAAAAACAAAGATTAGTTAATATTCAAGACTGAAAATTGCTCTACGTTCTTCTGACACGAAACTGTACTCCTAGAATGACTGAATGCAAAATTCTTCTGAATAAACCTGTATTAGCCTGTTTTGAGCAAGACCACTTACCCCTGGTTCACACTGCTGCGATTTCGCGCAAAATTCTGCGTCATGCGACATACGACATTATGCGACAAGCAAAGCAAAACCTTGCGTTTTGTCGCAGTGTCGGAGGCGTTGAAATATTTCAACTGATCCGACATGACGCATGCGATTTTTTTAGGGAAAGAAAAGAAAAAACAAAGATTAGTCAATTTTCAATACTAAAAATTGCTCTACCTTGTCTGACTGTAATCCTAGGATGGCTGAATGCAAAACATATTCTGAATAGACATTTGTTTACCTGTTTTGAGCAAGATGACATATAGGTTTTGACCGAAATGTCCAATAGTGTGAGGTATTCAGAAGGGTAATCTCACCGCATCTTCAGAGGTCGTATCCCCAAGGGCTTCTTTGTCCTTTTGCAGAATAACCTCGACGAAAAAATTCTTTTTCCTTTTGCGTCTGCGTGGTAATGGGAAGATTCATGCGATTCTTTCGCATGTCGGAAAATCCCGGTGAAATTTTGTAGCCTGTGTAGTTGTACAAAAAGTTGCATGTACTGATATGCAGTAGTACAGAATACTTCAATTTAATGTGCCTCATACTTGGCTAATCTTTAAAGCACAATGGACACTTCTAATGCTTTATTTTGTATTAAATGCTTCACAAATATACATTTCCGACTTCCTTTAGAAGGCACTACGAAAATCGGCCGTTTTCTTGTTATCCCGTGTCTTTACCTCTCTGGCATTTCGGCGATCCAAATCTTAGGAGCTGGGATATCTTGGCAGGAAATTCAAAAACTCCCAGCAATGCTTGATAGAAAAGGATATATTTGAGATGTCACCAATAAGTCAAGCCGCAGATGCAGTTTACCTGATTGTTCTAGTTTTTCATCAGAAGTTCAATGTTTTAATTGCCTATTAACAGTTTTTCTTTGTAAAATAGTGTTGTGAAGCTTGATTAACTTGCTTAAAAAATGTACCAGAATATGCAATAAGTTTATAAAAAATAACATAGCTACAAAAATCATTCAAAAACAAATTTCCTATTCAAATCTGAATTAGACAAGCTGATTTATGGATAAACTAAAGATCTACTAAGTTTTATAAGAAACATCACTTTTATCTTTGTCCAAGCTAGTAAATTGAGCATGTACTGTCCCAAAATATTACGATTTGAAATATCACAGAGAGGAAACTTTTGAAAAAGCTGCTGATCTAGGGGGTAAGCATTGTTCCTCGGTTGTTACAGAGTGGGATTGGGGTAGTTTGATGTGCCCATGGAACTTTAAGCACAACTCTTACTAGAAATGATCTTTTCCCTACGAAATGGATCAGAAAAAAACGTATGCGAAAATACCATTACTTTCAACCTAAAGCTAGCGATTCTCTTGTTGCCGCTTATCGACTATATCCAGCCTTCCTGCTCTCCGACGCGGCGGCTGGGCGCAAAACATTCGAAAACTGAACATGCCTTGAGTAAAAAAAGGGAAAACTAAGCAAATAGAAGAAGTAATAAACAGAAGATTATCACATCCTTATGTGTGAAACAGTTGTCACTGGAGTCAAAGATTCCGGCAAACTTTTCGTTGGATGACGGGAAAACTCGGCAAGGCAAAAAGCGCTAAAACTAAGTGGAAACTAAGCAAATAAAAGAAGTAATAAACAGAAGATTATCACATCCTTATGTGTGAAACAGTTGTCAGTGGAGTCAAAGACTCCGGCAAACTTTTCGTTGGACGACGGGAAAACTCGGCAAGGCCGAAAAGCGCTAAAAATTCGTAGTTACGAAACGAAACAATGGAGAAAGGTGGGGATTTTAGAAGCTTTATAACTCCATATAGGAGGCAAGTATATTATAAAAGGCAAAATAAGCAAGAGGGGTCCGTTAAAGGACACCTGAACAATGAAAGCATACTTGAACACACCATGGAGAATGCATATGCAGACATGGCCACGGAGGGCATTCTTCTCCTGAGCGTGACGTTTTCAAAATAGGGATGTTCGTTTCTGGAGGTTTGCACAGGCAGAATCCAAGACAAAAAGCGCGATTCATTCAAATCTTGTACAGCGCTGCCGGATCGTATTGGAATTTCTTCTAGATATACGTTTGGGTTTAACTGGTTAAAAAATATTCCAGAAGAAGGGTTGATTGGAGACATTTGTTCATTTCTAAAAATTTTCGGTACTGAAATACGGACAGATGCAAACTGTTGCAAAAATCATAGCTTGGAAACACTATTTCGTATTTGGATTTGGTTTTCTGCAGGCAATGTTAACGGAAGTCATACAGATAGAGATGATACTTAGTACGCTTCATTCAGGTGTCCTTTAAGCAGCAGTATTCAGTAGCATCCCGACTTGCTCCAGTAGCATCCAGTCTTGCTATAGCAGCATGTAGTAGCATAAACTGGTACTGCATCTTTTTCGTACAACTTCGTACTACTATTTTGAGATAATTTTTCATTGAGATACGATGCAGCAGTGTAAAGCAAGGATATGCGTGGATAATTTTTCCAACTGGATCTCTGCAGTTGCATCATCAAAAGTATCAACTGTTGATCGTGCTGCAATTTTGGCAGAGATTTCAGCCATCAACCCCGATAGTCAATCCGACCAATTAGGATAGTCTCTCGATATGTGTGAGAAGATTCGTACACACCCTTGCCAAGTCGCATGACCCTCGGTCAGGTACCAATATGGGTGCGGCTACATACGCCTTTGGTGCCAAGAGTGAATGCGCGGCAATACTAATCAAACCCGGTATAACAAAAAAAATTACATATGCAATGATTAACTAACATGTTTTTTCGCATTCTTAATCGTTGTTCTACGTTGAAAACTACCTGTGAGCTGTAAATATAATTGATACAACACCAATACAAAATCTAAGGTTAAATTAACTATACTAACAAATATAAAAACTGACGGGATGAATTCACCTGTCTTTTAAGATTTCAGCTACGGCTGAAAGTGTCGGAATATCACCGAACAAATGTCGTGCTAACAAATCCTCGACAGTTCGTTCGAAGCAGCTCGTCGCACGGACACTTGGACGCTGAAACAACAAAACCATTGCAGCTATTGCTTGTTCACAAGAACCTCAACTGACAGCCTCGCCCATAATTAAAAAAAACAATGAAAAAAGGTGAAGTCAAAGGGCTCAAAATACTACTAGAGAAAATGGATCTTAAAGGATCCATTTACCAGTTTACAGTTTACTTATTCAACTTACAGTATTTTAATGAGTTTACTTATTCAACTTACAGTATTTTAATGAGACCCGTTGACTCACAGCGAAAACAGGGAAATAATTTACATAACAATTTTTTCTGATGGAAAAACTTCTCGCGGACAACCGTCAACAGCGTTATACACATCGAAGGTAGCAAAACACGGCAAGCGAGAAAATCAGCGTGGTTTATTTAGACGGGTTACAATTTACCGTGTGAAATTGGGGTCTCCGGGTTTAGAAATATATGGAGTGATTATGGATGTAGGTTGCGTTAGTATTATAGGTAAGACAAGTCCTTTAAGGGAGTCAGCCGGAATGCAATATTCTCAGAAACTCCAATGCACATGTTCAATACTTGTGTTGTTGCAGATATCATGGTATCATACCATGGAACAGCAAAAACAGCAGCCGTGTCCGGAATGAAATCACAGCACCAGCTTTAACTCCAACACATTTTCAGAGAAGAAGTTCACAAAATCAGATATTTAAGGAAGCAAGTTTAACTGTTTTTCCACAAGTTCAGTTTCGAGCTTGAGCCCTTGCCAAGAAGGGCCGAAATATAGCTCTAATAAAATGTAGCCGACTTATACGTTCTGCACCGTCAAATATCATGGTATGACACCACGGTAACTCGACCTGCATTTTTTCGTCTGTGCAGTTACCGTGATAGCTGATATTACCGCGGTTGCATTGCAAAAACGAGAGTTGCCGAATTAGCGTTTTTAGATGTCGCCCCCAAAGAAATACTTATACACACACTTGCCAAACTTCTGTCCCAGCAACCTGACAAAAACCTAGGCTCCTGTGCTGCCGATTATAAAAGTGAGATGACATTTTCACATACCACGGTAACTGGCCAGATACTCAGCAGCTGCAAAAATACCTCCAGATCGTCGTAAAGGTTTCAAATTTTCCACCAAAAATCCACCAAGTATAGCCTACATACCTTATTGAGTAGGAGGTCCTTGTGGCGGGTAGTTTGGGTAATTCGGGTATTGACCTGGACCGGGTGGTCGTTGGTACTGTGGATACCCTGCTGGTTGTTGTTGATACCCTGCTCCGTATTGTTGTTGGGGTGGGTATGGGCCGGCTGGTGGCCCATTATAAGGCTGCGGCTGTCCACCTTGGTAGGGGTAACCTTGGGGATACGGAGCCGCTCCTACAGGAGAAACTGAAGTTTAGCTTCAGTTCAGTGAAGCCTCATCAATATAAGAGTGGGAGGACAACACCGGTGTTGCCACTCGTCGCAGAATTCTACGATTTGTCATAAATTTTCGTTTCTTCGACAAAGCGAGCCAGAACTCTGCGACCAGTTCCTTATCAGTAAATACAGAAATGAAGCATAAAAGTTCAGGCTTATAATTATGAAGATATTAAAGCGACATTCGTTCATAGTTTGTGAAAAGTACCTAGTTTTGGAGGTACCAGAATTTCAGTGGGGTTTTTTTTCGGCCAAAAGTCACAGGTTCCATCAGAAAAAGTGGCAACACTGGACACCACCGCTGCAGCACCGCTCGGGGACAAACAGGGAGTCTTAGACAACGCCCTATACGCCACCAATGGCTCTAGGATAACCAAAGTCTAAGGTGAGCAGGTGGGCAACTAAACGGACACGCTAAAAATTCCAAGGGAAACGTTGACCCCTTTCCCGTAGTGAGTTCAATCCCTCAATTTTTCTCCAAACGCCCGTTTTTAGGGGCGGTTCCACGAATCCCTCTTGCAACATATTTTGCAAACTAAGCTCTTTAGATCTAATCTTCTTGGAACTGAATCTTTCTACGAAAAGTTAACTTCTGGGGGGGGGGGGGGGCTCTGATTGGATAGCACAGCTGCTTCCATACTCAAAACTTGCTGGACCAATTAAGTTTTAACGAGCGACACTCCCAGACCGAACCTTTCCAATCCTAGAAAGTTGTTAAGAGGTAAGAAACTCAGCGAACTTCAAGTTTGATGGTGTAAACAGACAAACTTCGCAGGCAAACAAGTGCAAAGACAACTTCACTTAGAATGTCGCTTCCCTACTCGACTTTCTTTCTCAAACATACAAGAAAAACATGTGTAGGGAAATGAAAGAGCCGCGACCGAAAGGTATACTGATTTCTACACACTAAAACAAATTCGAAGATTTCAACTTGTGTTTACTGTCCATTCTAAGAAATTATTACTGTCGTTTCTTCGTTATTTGTTGTGATTAGTTTCTTTGCGAAGTCCAATTTGCGTTTCCTGGTATTTTGGTTTCAGTTACGATTGCAGGTCTGTTTCTACCAGCTATAGCCTGACGAAGACATGCCGTTGACGAAAACCTAGCTGACTTATCCGTTGTGAGTAATCTTTTTCTTATGTTCCCAAATCGTTCTACTGTTTTCGATTAATAATAATCAGCTCATCAGCAGTAGGTCTTTCGTAATTATCACAAGTCAAGCAGTTTCAATCTGGGTGGGACTCGGAAATAGGCGCCATTTCTTTAAAGGAGTCGTCTAACCTATATTACTGCTTCGCTCTACACCCCGATATTTCCGACATTTCGGAGCTTCCAGTCTAACGGCACTACGCTGTTTTTTACATTTACCGCACCTGGCTCTTTTTTAGGCAGATCAGGCCCCCACTTGTTGTTTCCGAAGAGCTTATTGGTCAGGAATACCGCTTATGAAAATTTTTCCATATTTCTCATCAAAACCAAAGGGATTGCGCGAGGTTGAACAGTCTGAACGGATCTTTATGTTCGTACGTTAAAAACTGGAAAAGAAACGATAGCCCATGTACTGCGACCTGCATATTTTCTTTTTATTGTTTGTGTTGTTCTATGCATCATGGCTGTTTGAGGCTTACCGCGTAAAATTCCGAACGTACATACATTGTGGATGCGACATACCGTCGCCTACTGTCGCACCCTTATCTTGATTAGCTTGGGCTCTCCAAGTAGGATAAGGCCATGAAATGCCCGAAGCTTCACAAAGACTTGTATAATAGCTTATTGAGCCGTTTAAACTTCAAATGGCACCTGTCATTCAGCTAACGCCAAAAAAAAATATGAATCCGCACGATGCTGTAATCCGGCATTTTCTCAACGACTGCAGCTCCGTTCATCCTCCCGGAAAACCAAATCGTTCCTCGGATCGCTCTAGGGATTCAAATACGAAGAGAGGATTCGACGGAATCCGAAAGGATGCCGGGGAAGAATTCAAAGAAAATTGTCCTCGTCATTACGAAGACTGTAGCTTTTCAAATCCTGCCGTGATCCGACATTTCCACCTTGTCGACCTGGCGCTCATCAGAAGTCGTTGAAAAGCGTTGGAAAGTAAACAACCAATTCGGAAAATAAAAAATACTGTACTAATTTAGTAAAGGCTTGCACCTGTTTTTTTGCTTTCAATAATAATAAAATAAAAAAAGAACACTTACCACTGCTAGTCGGGCCATAATGGGGTTGTCCCTGAGCTGGGTACGATCCTCCACCACCATATGACACCGGTGGCTGTTGTCCACTCGGATACCCCTGTCCCGGCGGGTAGCTACCAGGAGCGTGCTGATACCCCTGTGGTGGGGCTCCTTGCTGTGGGTATCCGTACCCCGCAGGGGGCTGCCCCGGGAATCCAGTGGCAGGGCCTGAACTTTGGGGCGGGTACGGCTGCTGAGGATGTCCATAGCCAGGCTGAGTAGGACCCGGAGCTTGGGGAGGGTTTTGCTGCGCTGACGGGGCTTGGGGGCTAGCCGTCCCTTGTGGTCGCTGTGGAGACTGTGCCCGCTCCGTCTGCTGCGGGACCGGGTAGCTCTGCGCCGGGTTGGGGCTGCTGACTGGCGGTGACGCCATTGAGTTTCGCGGAGGCTCTTGCTGTTCCTCTTTTGGCGTAATAGCCTGCTGGGCTGGAGGAGGGGTCGGGACATTCGGCGGTTGTGCGGGAGGCGGAGACTGGAATCCAGGCGCTGCTGAAGGCGGCTGAGAGGTCTCCTGCGAGGGAGCTTGGGTCTGAGCAGCCGGCTGCTGACTCTGATACTGTGGATAAGCAGTAGGCCCTGCCTGAGGTGTTCCTTGATGTTGCGGGTAATTACTCGGATAAGATGGCTGTCCATACCCGGGATAGTTTGGCTGCGGCTGTGCATACGCAGGGTTAGGCTGTTGGTATGGTTGCTGATAGCTGGGCTGAGGCTGGGATGCGGAAGGAGGGTATCCTGGTTGCGGCCCAGCGGGGTAGCCAGGAGTAGGCCCTGATGCGTAGGCGGGATTCTGTGGTGCAGGCGTTGGTCCGTTGAATGGCTAAAGAAAAATCAGCATGAGGAGCAGGTAACCTTCAGTGAAATAAGAGGACTCTTTGATAACAGTTAACTAAACGGCCTCAGAGAATATCATGTTCCGGGCTGGCTACAGGAAAAAAAGGAGGTTCGTTTGCAGCATTCGGGACATGGCGCTTTTAATGTTAGTGCACAACTGAGACAGGTAGTTGCTCTTGAAAGCGGGATAATCCGGCCTCGGTTCTATTTCGGACACTGAAGGCGAAACACTTTTGACTTGAAAACAAACAAATTATCCCGTAGCTTCCCAGCAGAGGACTACGGGAGGAGTAACGGAGACTATCTCTGAACGTGAGACGGCAGCTACAAACTTAATAGCCGTTTTCCGATTGACAAAACGGCTTACGATTTACAATAAATTGATAACCCCACAGTTTAAGCACAAAACCGGCAGTTATGAACCACAACGGCCAGTACATCTTTTGCCCAGGCCTACTAACTTCTTTCTGAAGGGGAGACTTTACCTGCTGTGGGGCTGGGTTGGGCGGGTAGTTGTGTCCGTGCTGACCATGGGCTTGTGGCTGGGGTGGGTAGCTAGGCCCTACAAAGAAAAACTGCGTAAAAGTATGCTTTTTTCCCAGCTTGGCCTTTCCTAGCCCAAATTTGAGTCCGGGTTCCATTTATTGTGAGTGATCAAGATTCTTTAAATTGAGAAATCCCACCTAACATCCAACGACTCTTTAGACCAGCCATATCTCTGAGGCCCTCTTACAAAACCAGTTCAATAACTGGAAACGGGCCTTTCTTCGGGAATACCGGCTAGAACACAACTCTAAAAGGGCTCTCGCCTTAGTCCCGTTCGCAGAGTTGTAAATCTCCTCAAATTCTTATCGCCTTGCTAAAGACTAGGAGTTCAAGGTAGCCTAAGCGATTGGCACCTAGTTTGCTGGTCGAATAAATAGGAAATACTGTTCCCCGACACTACATTCCTGAGCTCCGAAGTTGGTTTCTCGACAATAGTTGCGTTTTTTACCCGAATTCTCCTTGCAATTTCCTCGCGATTCTCCTATTTCGCGTTTTTGGACTATTCCGAAAAAGCGAATTCTCCTTTTCTTGCGTTTTTGTCAGAATCGAGAACGGGGAAAGCCTCGCGATTCTGCAGAATCGAGAAGTTGCTTCGATGGTGAATAAGTGAATTCTCGATTCTCCTCCTTGATTGGTCAACAGAGTGCGGGTGTTCAATATGCATAAACACGTATATGGGATTGCGGACGAGCTGCCTAATTAGTGTCTTTGTCAAAAGCGAAAATGGAGAAGCCAGAGGAGCGAAAACCGTAATTGGTACGAGAATCAAGAAGTCAGAAGCGAGAACGGAGAACTGAAAATTAAGATAAGAAACGCAACTAATAATTAGGGTAAATGTGTCCCGACAGCCCAATCTTCGAAAGAGCTGGCGATAGATAAGGAGGTGGTAAAATGTTCCCACAACATAGTGAGTTACACTCACTCGTCGGTTGGCTCGTTGGTACCGGGGCTGGCTGACCACCATAGTATCCATGTCCTGGTTGGGCTCCGGGCGGGAACTGCTGAGGATTCACCGGGTTCGGGGCAGGCGGCGCAGCTGCCGGTGGCGTGGGAACTGGCTGGGCATCTGTAGTGCCCGGACCTGAGGCAGAACCGGGTACGGACTGAGGTGGCTAAAACACAGAATATTTCGCTACAGCTACAAAATTACGATTGGATGAATGCAGTTTAATCACCCACTGTTGTAGCCAGCTCAACCTTTTTGTTTCCTGCGATTTGCAAAGAGCATTGACCCCTCTCGCGCTTGCCGTCGTGGGTCACTGTAGTTCTGTCGAGGTCAGAAAAACGTGTCTGTCTAGTTTGTTACGGGTTGTTTTAGTCGTGATCAGGCAGAAGATCTGGCCACATGACTGACCCAGGACCCATATCAAACTGACCTGGTGTCTATTGTTGGCAACCTTGTTGTTTAGTAGGTTCGATGCGTCTTTTAAATGACTGGCACTTGTAATGCTAACCTACACTACCAGCCGCTTGACAGAGATACAAAAGCATGTTCATTATTTCTGTGGTCGAAATCCAAGGTAAACTTTTGTGTTTAACCAAGTTGGAACTCCTAGGTAATCTTATGATTTTCAGTTAAGTTCTGTCTTGCAGTTTTTGTGATCCCAAAACGTAAGTGGAGGGATACCTATGACATCGCAAAAAATGTCCGTCTGTCTGTAAGCACGATAACTCTCGAAGGCAATGAGATATTTTCATGAAACTTGGTGTGAGGATTCATTGGGTAAGGTCAAGTTCGTAGATGGGCTATGTAGCTCCACATTTAGGGGTGGGTGAGGGGGTTCAAATTAAGGGACAAACAAAATATTTTTAAACAGCTAATGTGAAAGTCGATTATGGGGTAAAAAGGCATGCTGAGCACGATAGTGAAAACCATTTTCATGCCGGACAAGTAGTTCGTCCGGAATCCGGGAAAAACCGGAAAGTTCGGCAAACTCGTGCGGCGCGAGGAAGGTATTGAATTTCTCCGCTCCCGGGGATTCATTGACGTGCAAATCGATACTGCAGGCAATCAATCCGATCGCATCGAAAATGAAGAGGCTGGGGACAACAAAGCCATGGCAACCGAAGACCAACTTCTACAAGCAGAAATCATACCAACCTTCCCGAGGTTACAACAACTCGTACTGAAGGCCTATCGTTCTACCATTGGGGTATCTGTAGTCATCATCCCGTCTACTGCCATCTTTAATACAACTTATAAAGTTACACCTAAAGATGGAAATGCGTTCTCCGTCGACAGAGTTACCATGTGGTTCAAGCAAAGCGTCGATAACCAAAAACGCATCTGGGACCAAGCCCAGGTCCAGTTGCAATTCGAACATTCACAAACCACATGGGAGCAGCGTCTTGAGAAAATGATCCACCCAGAAACTTTTGGTAGAGGAGCCGAGAACATAGTACATTGTTCGAACGGCCCCCTCTCCCGATTCTTGGCGCTCGAACCGGGCGAGCCGAAGAGCTCCTCCAACAAAACGGCACTGGCAACGGTCCCGGCAGTCGTGGACGATGTGAATGTGGAACTTGCCGCCACAGGAACGTCCGGCACAAGTGCTGACTCCGAGAAAGCCGTCATGGTCTCGGGTAAACCTTGCGCCGTCCATTCGCTTTGAAATGAAGTCATCAGCCTCTCTCGAAAACTCGTTAAAAGGGGTAAGAAGACATGATGAACACGATGGTGAAAACAATTTTCTCGCCGAACAAGTAGTTAGTCCGGAATCCGGCGAAAACCGGAAAGTTGGTTAAAAGTAAAAGTTTAATTTGAAGTTGATTAAATGTTTGATTTATGGGTAAAAAGAAATGCTGAACACGATGGTGAAAATCATTTTGTCGCCGGACAACAAGTTCGCCCGGAATCCGGCCAAAACCGGAAAATTTGTTAAAAGCAAAAGTTCGATTAGATGACAGATTAAGGGGTAAGAAGAGAGGCTGAGTCGCTATATGACAATTATTTTTTTCCCGGACATATGTTTATTCCGGAATCCGGTTGTAATCGAATTTTTTTTTAGTCAAACTTTTATTCAAAGTTGATTAGATGTTCTTTATAGGGATAAGGATATACGCTGGATTTGTTTCTGAATTTTCTTTTTTAGCTGGACTAGTAGTTCGCTCGGAAATCGGCAGGAAGTCTCGGTCAGTATCCTGAAAATAGATATGGCTCATAGAGGTATATCTGAACTTTGTTTTCTCTGATGATTAGCCTGTCGAAGACTGGATCTAGCGAAGACAAGACCCGATTGTCTGAATCAAATATTACATTTTTGGGATCCCATCGACACCTTTGGTCTTGTTTATGTCGCGTGGTAGAACTGTTATCAGTTTGTCAGGCCATTTAGCAAAGCGTGGCAAGTTTGTACGGCTTTATACTGCCTGTTTGGGTTTGAGATGGGTCAGTCTTTCTATGAGGCTCAATAGACTGATCATCAGGGGGGAACGGGGACGCCCTCTCCCTAAATGTTGTCGGCCATTAAGTATAAAAAAAAATAGTCGGTATAAAAAAAAACTTTCTTTTACCGACGGCGCCACAATACTCTATTCAACTAAACAAATGAATTGTTCTCTTTACTTCAACAACAGCCATAATCACGAAATAAATAAAAACAAACAAGACCAAAGGTTTCGATGGGATCCCAAAAATTCAATATCTAATCCAGACAACTGGTCTTGTCTTAGCCAGATCCAGTCATCGCCAGACTCCAACATTTTTACAATTAAAATTCAGAAACAGATTAAGGCCAAATAGCTAATAATCTGAAAAAAAAACAAGTTCAGATATGGATTCAGCAGTGTTTACCCCTATAAGTCACATTTGTTTTGACGAAAACTTCCTGCCACTTCTGCCAATATCCCGGTTCGGCCGAACTCCAGAACTACTTGTCCGGCGAAAAAAAAAGCTCAAACACGAAATCAGGGTATCTTCTTTCCCCAGTAATGAACATCTAATCAACTTCAAATAGAAATTTAGCTTATAACAAATTTCCCGACTCCAGCCGGATTCCGGTCGAACTACATGTCCGGGTAAAATATGATTGTCACACACGGTTTCAGCATCTCTTCGTACCCCTAAATGGGTTATCTAATCAACTAGAAATAAAACTTTAACTTTTAACAAATTCCGGTTTTTGCCGGATTCCGGCGGAACTACATGTCCGGGTAGAAAATTGTTTTCACATAAGTGTTCAGCATGTCTTCTTGCCGTAAATCGAACATCTAATCAACTCGAAATAAAACTTTTAATTTTAACAAACTTTGCGGTTTCGGCCGGATTAAGGGCGAACTACTTGTCCGTCGAGAAAATGGTTTTCACCATCGTCTTCAGCATGTTTTCCTACCCCTAAATCGAACATCCAATCAACTTCAAATAAAACTTTTACTTTTAATAAACTTTCCGGTTTTGGCTGGATTCCGGGCGAACTACTTGTTCGATGACAAAATGGTTTTCCCTATCGTGCTCAGAATGCCTTTTTACCTCATAATCGACTATCACATTAGCTGTTTAAAAATATTTTGTTTGTCCCTTAATTTGAACCCCCTCCCGAACCCCTAAATGTAGGGCTATAGAGCCCATTTGCGAACTTGACCTTACCCTTGAGCCAATGAATCCTCAAACCAAGTTGCATCAAAATATCTCATTCCCTTCAAGAGTTATCGTGCTTACAGACAGACGGACAGACAGACATTTTTGCGATGTCATAGGTATCCCTCCACTTATGTTTTGGGATCCCAAAAACAAGACCAAAGGTTTCGATGGGATCCCAAAAATTCAATATCTGATCCAGACAACTGGGTATTGTCTTAGCCAGATCCAGTCATCGCCAGACTCCTTTAAATTATTACTATTAAAATTCAGAAACAGATTAAGGCCAAATAGCTAATCATCTGAGAAAACCAAGTTCACATATGGATTCCGCATGTGTGTTTACCCCTATAAGTCATATCTGTTTTGACGAAAATTTCTTGCCACTTCTGCCAATTTCCCGGTTCGGCCGAACTCCAGAACTACTTGTCCGGCGAAAAAAGAAAGCTCAAAAACGAACTCAGGGTGTCTTCTTTCGCCAATAATGAACATCTAATCAACTCCCAATAAAACTTTTAATTTTAACAAACTTTCCGGTTTGGGCCGGATTCCGGGCGAACTACTTGTCCTTCGAGAAAATGGTTTTCACCATCGTCTTCAGCATGTCTTCCTACCCCTAAATCGAACATCTAATCAACTTCAAATAAAACTTTTACTTTTAACAAACTTTCCGGTTTTGGCCGGATTCCGGGCGAACTACTTGTCCGATGACAAAATGGTTTTCACCATCGTGTTCAGCATGTCTTTCCACCCAATAATCGACTATCACATTAACAGTTTCAACATATTTTGTTTGCCCCTTAATTTGAACCCCCACCCCTAAATGTAGGGTTACAAAGCCCATTTACGAACTTGAATGTTCCGACGACTCAACGGATCCTCACACCAAGTTTCATCAAAATAACAGTTGGGAAAGATCAGCCAGTCGGTAAATACATTGCAAACATTTTCGGTCGTAAAGCCTCGACTGGTTACACTATAACCCTAGCTCGTTTCAATTCAGCCTACTTACAGGGAGAAGCTGGGAGATGTTTGTGGATGCATCAGCAAGAGATGCAAGGTATACCAGGTTACGGTGAAGATGCTGTTGATACCTGGAACAGGAAAAGGAAGATTTAGGGAATACTGAAACAAGTTTTCAAATAGCCTGCAGCAATGTGTTTAGAAAATATTGTAGACTTCTGTCTTTCGGGTTCGTCTAGGCTAAGCTTTTCCAGGATCCCAGATATAGAATGTTCGTTATACTGACAGCTGAGAGTGATTTTCAGTTAACTGTCATTGGGTCTGTTAGTCTTCTGCCAAAATTCGGACAAAGATGGTGGCTTTTTTGGGCAAAAATTCAGTTTCAGTTTAGTTTAATTTATTTCAAATATCAACACATATCGTGGCTTGGGGCCAAATGGCGTGTTGAATACGTCAATATACATGAAGGCAAATCAATAATGTCTGTCATAATATCAAGATAAATAATTCAAACTGAATATGTCCTAACACAAAAACATAAAAATGAGACACACACAAGAATGACTAAACCTCTTTGTTGAAAATATGTAAAAATTTAGGGATAAAACTATTTCTGTACCGCTCCGTACGGTAGTAACGGGGTTCTAGCTTGGGTATTCGCTCCGCACACGCTCTTTGCGGACGCAAACGTTGAGGTTGGAAGAGAAGCGGCAGAAGGGAGCGGAAGGAGGGGTTCTCTAGGGACTTCATACCAAAATCTCTGCACAGCCTCTCCCGTCTGTGATGGAGGGTCTCAAGTTTAAAATTCATCATCATCATCCAAATCATCAAGCCACTGGGAGCGACGTCAGCGTCGTTCCCTTTCGGCCTCTCTTCTTGGCTCGGTGGCCTGCGTCGTCTGCACGTTTTTTTTCTTCGTTGGGCATATCTCTGCCTGGGTCAGACTGGATCTAGCTGGCTTCCCTCTCCTGTAAGATCTTGATCATCTGGTGGAAAAGTTCTTTCTCCTCGAACTTCCGAAGTGGTGCTAGGTTGATAGCGCTTAAAGACGGTTGTATCCTTAGTCTCCGGCACGTGGCAGTCACTTTGGCTGTTTGGTTGTCTCCTTTGCAGTCGAATAGAACATGTTGCACATCTTCTTCCACCTGATGGCATGTCCTGCAGTTTGGAGTGTTGTGGAGTCCCCATTCAAACAGCGTTTTGTTTAGAAGGAGAGTCTCAGTCTTAAGCCTGTAGTAAGTGACGCACTGATGACTAAAGGGTGACGGGTGTAACTGCATTTTCTTCGAGGAGATACGGTTTCGCATGATGTCTCTCATCGTTTGAAGTTGGGATTGAGCTGGGTTGACCGCCAAGGCGTCTGCTTCTTCATTGTGATGGATTCCCTTGTGGCTCGGGATATGTTGAAACTTGCAGCTGACGTTTTGACCTTCGAGAAGTTGAAGGAGATTTCTGATGTTCTTGAGGTCTGTGTCTTCACTTGCCGAGTTTATTTTGTGTAGTAGTTGTAGTGCTGATCGGGAGTCCGACAGGATCACCACTTCTCTCGACTCCGGAGGCATTTGGGTCACCACTTCCAGTGATTTTTCGATTGCCGCTAACTCAGCTGTGAGGATGGATGTGCCTTCAGGGAGCTGAGTGGCAATATTCAACTTGTACTCGAGAATGCAGGCTGCCGCCCCTGCCTTCTTGCCTTTCACTGAACTATCTGTGTATATTTGTAGGTGGTTGGCGAAACGGGTCGACATTTCGTAAATTTGGTTTATTGTATCCGTAGAATAATGTGATTTGTCCAACGGGGTCAGCTGGTCTTGCACTATGGGTTGGGCCATTGTCCATGGAGGAGATTCTGAGAATGGCTGTGCTTCTGCTGATTTTGTGGTGCTCTGTAGGCCCGTATTGCAAAATGTCTTTTCGTATACCGTGTGTTTTTGTCCATAGCACTGGATTTTCGTGAAGTACTTTATGCGTAGCATTTTCCCTCGTTCACTTAGGGTGGGCAGCCCAGCAATCTCGCGAAGCTTCTGGATGGGGGTATGTTTGTGGAGCCCCAGGGCGATCCTAATTGCCATGTTTTGGACTGTCTCTAGTGTCTTCGTGTGGGATTCCGGTCCGGCTTCAATAAGTTGGAGGGCATATTCAATTTTTCCTCTCACATATGTTTTGTAGAAGTCCAAAAGTGTCTTTGGCGCCGAGCCCCAACTAGTTCCGGCCAGTCGTTTCATCATCTGGGTCCTGTTTACTGCCGCTGTCCTTATATTTTGTACCTGCCTCTGTAGGGTGAACTTTTTCTCAAACAAATACGAGAATTATTTCGAATTTTCCGATTCTTCCCTCCAGTCAAGTGAACATATTCTTCTTGCACAGCTCACATCTCACAATATTCCTTGATTCCTTGATTTCATATTGTGCTCAAGTAATTGGTTGGTTGTGGTTTATTTAGATGTCCAACTTTCAACTCTCACTTCTTCAACTGACAGACAAAATTTTTATCTCACACATTTCACTTTATTTAAAGAATTAGCGATGAAGAAGACAAAATCAAAATGATACACAAGGTTGCAATGTGGAATAGTTATATATAATACACATGGCTTTGGCCATGGAAAGAACCAAAGCTCTTCTTAAGTAAGTTCAAAACTTCAGACATGGGAGACAATATTTGCCCCAATTTCCTTGATAGCAAATCTTTAGAGACCTGAAATTTACTCACCCACCCAGGGGGGGACTGGTATGAAATCTGAGGACCCCTAGCCTAAAATCTGGCTTTTTTCGGAAAAAAGACCCACCCACCCCCGCCGGGCTGGTATGAAATCTGAAACCGCTAGGGGTACCCCAATACCCGCCGAAAAAATCTGCATAAGACAAAAAATATTGCACACACCACCCCCAATAGCAGGGTGTGTAGCCTATCGTTCGATTCCAAATCACAAGGTTAGAAGTATGCTGCACTCCTTTTATTATTATCACGAAGACTATTCGAGGAAAAAGCTTATTTCAGCAGACGTGAAGGATTTTTTTTAAGTTTTTGGGATCCGAAAACGTAAGTGGAGGGGTACCTATGATATCGCAAAAATGTCCGTCTGTCTGTGAGCACGATAAGTGTCGAAGGGAATGAGATATTTTGATGAAACTTGGTGTAAGTGTTCTTTGGGTCTAGGGTAAGGTTCAAGTTCGTAGATGGGCTTTGTAGCCCTACATTCAGGGGTGGGGGAGGGGGTTCAAATTAAGGGGCAAACAAAATATTTTTAGACAGCTAACGCGATAGCCGATTATGTGGTAAGAAGACATGCTGACACGATGGTGAAAACTATTTTGTCATCGGACAACTAGTTCGCCGGGAATCCGGCCAAAACCTGAAAAATTGTTGAAAGTAAAAGTTTTATTTGAAGTTGATTAGATGTTCAATTTAGGGATAAAGAAGAGATGCTGAAGACGATGGTGAAAACCATTTTTCGCCGGACAAGTAGTTAGCCCGAAATCCGGGCAAACCGGAAAGTCTGTTAAATGTAAAAGTTTTATTTGAAGTTGATTAGATATTTGATTTAGGGGTAGGAAGACATGCTGAACACGGTGGTGAAAACCATTTTCTCGCCGGACAAGTAGTTCGTCCGGCGAGTTGGTTAAAAGTGAAAGTTTCATTTGAAGTTGATTAAATGTTCGATTTAGGGGTAAGAAGACATGCTGGTTGTAACCAGATTTTTTATTTATAAGTTAAAGTTTTATTTTAAGTTGATTAGATGTTCTTTTTATAGAGATAAGGATATACGGTGACAATTAGTTCACTCAGAATTCGGCCCGAAAAGGAAATTTGGCAGAAGTAAAGCAGGAAGTTTCGGTCAGTGTCGTCAAGATAGATATGGCTTATAGAGGTATATCTGAACTTGGTTTTCTCTGAAGACAAGACTCAATTGTCTGGATCAAATATTAAATTTTTGGGATCCCATCGAAACCTTTGGTCTTGTTATACCCGGATCCTCGTAACCTTTTTTTTCCTGTTTCCCTTCAAGAGATGGGTGAAGTAAAAACGTCAATTTTAGATATTCCTTCAGCCCAAGCTGACTGCGAATCATATTTGACGGAGCAAACGGATAAGTCAGCTACATTTTATTAGAGCTATATTTCGGCCCTTCTTGGCAAGGGTCCTCTTCAGGCTCAAGCCGCTCAAGCTGGAAAATGAACTTGTGGAAAAACAGTTAAAGATTCATCCTTAAATATCTGATTTTGTGAATTTCTTCTCTGAAAATTGGTTGGAGTTAAAGCTGGTGTTGTGATTTCATTCTGGAAACGGCTGCTGTCTTTGCTGTTCAAATTGGTCGCTAAAAGACTAGAGATTCTTCTGCATTTTGATTTTGGTGACGGCTGTTTCTTCTTCTTCTTTCCAGCTAAGATGGATACTTGTCGGCGGCATGTGTGGGCTGTTTGAAGTTTCATACTTTGGTGATAAATATTCCTTCAGCCCAAGCTGACTGCGAATCATATTTGACGGAGCAAAACGGATAAGTCA
Source organism: Branchinecta lynchi (assembly GCA_023053575.1). Classification (NCBI taxonomy): domain Eukaryota; kingdom Metazoa; phylum Arthropoda; class Branchiopoda; order Anostraca; family Branchinectidae; genus Branchinecta; species Branchinecta lynchi. The sequence goes on from JAKZAP010000007.1 coordinate 3,138,646, forward strand.
GCTACTTTTTGTTAGAGCTATATCGGCCCTTCTTGGCAAGGGTCCTGTTCAGGCTCAAGCCGCTCAAGCTGGAAAATGAACTTGTCATGCCGCCGACAAGTATCCATCTTAGCTGGAAAGAAGAAGAAGAAACAACCGACACCAAATCAAAATGCAGAAGAATCTCTACCCTTTTGCCAACCAATTCGAACAGCAAAAACAGCAGCCGTTTCCAGAATGAAATCACAACACCAGCTTTAACTCCAACCAATTTTCAGAGAAGAAATTCACAAAATCAGATATTTAAGGATGAATCTTTAATTGTTTTCCCACAAGTTAATTTTCCAGCTTGAGGGGCTTGAGCCTGAAGAGGACCCTTGCCAAGAAGGGCCGAAATATAGCTCTAATAAAATGTAGCTGACTTATCCGTTTTGCTCCGTCAAATATAACGTCAATTTTATTTTTTCAAGAAAAGTGCGTTTTTCCTATCTTTAGTAGCACGAACTGGTCTGTCAACCCTGTATCTTATTCTTTGAAAGGTCGTAAGTGGAGGGATACCTATGACATCGCAAAAATGTCCGTCTGTCTGTGAGCACGATAACTCTCGAAGGGAATGAGATATTTGATGAAACTTGGTGTAAGGGTTCTTTGGGTCAAGGGTAAGGCCAGGTTCGCAGATGGGCTTTATAGCCCTACATTTAGGGGCGGGGGTTCAAATTAAGGGGCAAACAAAATATTTTTAAACAGCAAATGTGATAGCCGATTATGGGGTAAGAAGACATGCTTAACACGATGGTATTTTGTCATCGGACAAGTAGTTCGCCCGGAATCCGGCCAAAACCGGAAAGTTTGTTAAAAGTAAAAGTTTTATTTGAAGTTGATTAGATGTTCGATTTAGGGGTAAGAAGACATGCTGAACACGATGGTGAAAACCATTTGGCAGAAGTAAAGCAGGAAGTTTCGGTCAGTGTCGTCCAAATGGATATGGCTTATAGCATATCTGAACTTGGTTTTCTCTGATGATTAGCCTGGCGAAAACTGGATCTGGCGAAGACAAAGACTCAATTGCCTGGATCAAATATTAGATTTTTGGGATCCCATCAAAACCTTTGGTCTTGTTGACCTCGGAAACGAAGCATAGTCTGCGTCTTGGTGTAAGGAGGCACGATGAAGCTCATCAGCAGCACTCAGTGGCACCAAAAGACATGTGAAAGAAGTCCGCGCTTTACTACTATTACCGGATTACTTTTTAAACTGTATGCTTATAATCGAAATGTTAACTTCATTTAGTACAATTGTTTCCAAATTCAGTTTGCTTTGACGGGAAAGTGAATGGGCTTCTTGTACTTGTACTAGTACGATGTTCAGAATAAGATATCTATAGGTCTCTTTGTCCCAGCTGTTTCGTCCGTGTGATTTCCTGCTAAATGATATGTTGCTTGGGTCAATGTACAAAAAAAAACACCCAAGAGGACCACCCAAATAAAATCTTCTAAATCGCGGCAAAAACGACCCACCCCACCCGGCTAGGGTCCTCAGATTTCATACCAGTCCCCCTGGCACCCACCCCATATCTACTGCAGTAGGTGATACGAAGGGACACAGTCCAGTGTAACAACATTTGATTAAACATGATTTGAATAAACACTGAGACCTACTTACTGCATGGACTTGTGAAGCTCTCCCCTGCTTTGGTATTCCTGAATGGTGGCTATCAAAGTGCTATTTTCATCGAGCATCTGAAATAGTAAACAAAAAATTAAACATTCTGGTCTGAGGGTAGGCTACAATTAAAGCAGTGCAAGGTTATTCTTCCAGCCAGAATTGTCGATTTCTGAAATATAACTTACCCTAACACCCATACGAATAGGGTAGAAACAAATACAACAAGACCAAAGGTTTCGATGGGATCCCAAAAATCTAATATTTGATCCAGACAATTGGGTCTTGTCTTCGCCAGGTCCAGTCTTAGCCCGGCTAATCATCAGAGAGAACCAAGTTGAGATATACCTCTATAAGCCATATCTATTTTGACGATACTGACCAAAACTTCCTGCTCTACTTCTGCCAAATTTCCTGTTTTGCCCGAATTCCGAGCGAACTACTAGTCCAGCAAAAAAAAAGAAAATTCAGAAACGAATCCAGCGGATCTCTTTATCCCTGTAAAGAACATATCATCAACTTTCAATAAAACTTTGACTTAAAAAAAAATTTATTATATGTCCAGGTAAAAAATTATTGTCATAGACAGACTTAGCGTCTCTTGTTACCCCTGAATCTGTCATCTAATCAACTTGAAATAAAACTTTCGCTTTTAACACACTTCCAGTTTTGGCCGGATTCCTGGCGAACTTGTTGTCCGGTGAGAAAATGGTTTTCACCATCGTGTTCAGCAAGTCTTCTTACCCCTAAATCGAACATTCAATCAACTTCAAATGAAACTTTTACTTTTAACCAACTTTCCGTTTTTTGCCGGATTCCGGACGAACTAATTGTCTGGCAAGAAAATAGTTTTCACCATCGTATTCAGCATGTCCCCTTACCCCTAAATCAAGCATTTAATCAACTTCAAATGACGCTTCTACTTTCACGAAACTTTCCGTTTTTTGCCGGATTCCGGACGAGCTACTTGTCCGACAAGAAAATGGTTTTCACCATCATACTCAGCATGTCTTCTTACCCCATAATCGACTATCACATTAGCTGTTTAAAAATATTTCGTTTGTCCCTTAATTTGAAACCCCTCCCCCACCCTCAAATATAGGGCTACATAGTCCATTTTTGAACTTGACCTGTACTTTGACCCAAAGAATCCTCCCACCAAGTTTCATCAAAATATCTCATTGCCTTCAAGAGTTATCGTGCTTACAGACAGACAGACGGACATTTTTGTGATGTCATAGGTATCCCTCCACTTACGTTTTGGGATCCCAAAAACAGGGAAAATTTCAATTCAGTACCTAGGGTTTGTTCAGACTCAATTTAGTCTCAGTTCAGTCTCAATCCACTCTACTTGTCCCTGTTCATTCTCAAGTTAATCTCAGTTCACTAAAAAACTCCAGGGGAGATGTGGGCACCCTGGTCAAATGTATGTCAGATATCCGGAGAATGCTTTGGCCAAATTGCTTGGTTTTGCTACTCAATTAAGTGGAATTGATCTGGCTTTCTCTCAGATTTTTTTTGCAGGAAAAGGATAGAGTAAACCCACTGGGAAAGAAGTGGCCTTCACAAGACTCTCTGTATCTTGGAAGTGCTCTAACATTTTGAAAATTGGAAAATGAGGTTGGATAGAAAGTGAAATCAGGTATCTTTTGATCTAGGACAGGAAGAAGACCCTATTTAGGTATGTAGCCAGTGTCAGTTTAACCAAATTTCACAGGAGTACCATGCCCAAGCTCCAGGAAATGGTGCCCCAACATATGGGCATGCCCAGATGTTGGGGGTATCATGCCCGAAAATTGAGGATTTGTGTATCAGTGTATGACTGCTAACATCTGCCATTTTTACAGCATTGATTCTGATGAAAAGTCACCAGTTCACATTTTTTCATGACAATGAAATTTCACTCCCAATTCACTCTCTGTTTTCGACAAAAAATCACTCTTTAAATTTTTTAGATGTGGTGAGCCTGACCCAAGTCTAACTGGACAACTTGTGAGTGAGTTTTCTTGTTGGATGGTCACAGACTTAAAACAAATCTACTGTATTTTCCACAGCCTCTTACCTTCTGAACCAAGGCTGGAGAAGGCGGAGGTCGAGCTTTAGGTGCAAACGCTACTGACATGTCAACAAAATAGGCTATTCCCACTAATTTTGGCAAATTCAAAAATTCAACCCAGAGAAGAGAAAACAAAGAGCAACATATAAAACATGTATTTTACCGAACGCACTCATAGACAGAACTGAACAAGATTTTACTCAGTCTACAGCCAGTCTCCTCATGCATAGGAATAATGTGAGGTATTTCTATCTAATACCAAATATAAACAATTTTGTAGACAAACTAAAGTTATTTAAAAAATATCAGAGAACAAGTTCGTACTTCGTAGCGGCTGATACGTAGCTTCAGTAGCTTTCGTAAATTTTCTTATATTGGTTGTTGTAGCTCTTCGCACGGAAGGAAAGCATTTCCGAAAAAAGTCAGCTTACAAAAGAAAACGTAGGTTGTTCTTGTCCTTAGCTAGCCTATAGTAGCCTATTCCCGATTGTAGACCGAGTAGCTTCTGTTCTTTGTGCCATCCGTATCTGTTCAGTGTTCTTTCTCTCTGGCTTGTTATCTTGAAATGAATAACAAACCCCTAGTTTTCTATGTGATATCTGATGATGCAACAGTCTGTCTATGAATATCTTGGAGAAACCTTAGGAATGTGAGATAGCCTAACCCTAAATTTAAATAACCATCTCACACTCCCGTGAGCTAAATCAGAAATGTTCACATAAGCATACCTCTTCTACTGCTGTACTGGAGGGGTAGCTAACCTAAATTACATCAAAATAAAGTGATCTTTTATTGGTCTCAAAAATGTTGAAAAAAATTCTCTACAGTCCTAACTAGGTTCTAGGTGATACAGTTTTCTTCTTGACAGGTAGGCCAGCATATATAAATAGTTAGGACTGCAGAGAAATTACTTTCATTTTGAGGTTGGATACCTGTCTTGTACAGGAGTGTTGCATGAAGCCGCCCTTACTATGGCACCGCCCACCCCCCAATTGGCCATGGTACATGATCCTGCCACCTTGGATCATGAAGCTGCCACCCCCAGAAAAATCATGCAAATTCCAAGAAAACAGCAAATTTTGTTATTTGCAAAATTTCAAGGAACCTCTCTGACCAAACAGCTGGCCTCTAACTTCACCATGTAGCAAAATACTATTTTTAGCAAAGTGGGCGACTTCATGATCACTTGGGTGCCTATATTCTTTCGTGTTCTCCAGCTTAGCCTTGAACAAGTACAAGTAAACTATGGTACCAGCAGAAAGTGAAGGTTCTAAGCTTCCTTTCAGGATACTCCACTGGATTTTATCTCAACCTTTACTCTTTTTCCCTAAGTCATTTCCCAAAAATAGGAGTTTAGGGTGGCGGCTTCACGCAGCACTCCTGTACCTAAAGTAGTCTGACAGTAGTACATATGTTGTAATATTTTCCATGTGGAACACTTACAGATCAGACTAGCATGTGGTAATTATCTAGTAGTTTGATATAAAATATACGTTATTGAATGTTTGGAGGCCTGACCTGAGACCAGGAGACAGTTCTCTCAATGAAACTGAAGCTGGTATGAAGGATCAAGGAAGACTGCATCTGTCTGCCACCAATGCCCAGCCAGTGCCAGCTAGACTGCTTGGACTAATGTTCCACCTAAGCTTATATAAGTGTATACACACAGGTGAGGCTTAGGTAAGGATAGTGTTGGGAAGTGAATAAATAAATAATGATTGAATGGCAAAGATTGAATCATCAAAATACATCAAAATATCAACAAGGCTGGTATTATCAACAAGACTGGTCAAAATCACAGTTACACAGTTAATAACATTGCAATACTTCAACTACCTACTGCTCAAGTAAAAAAAAATCCAAATTCTTAGAGACAAAGGCTATGTTCTCTCAACACTTCAAGTAGTGCTTGAAGTACTACTTTTTGTCAGGTAGTTAATACTTGATACTTAAGCACAAAATTTAGGTTTGATTTTTTTTATTTTTAACAACTAATACAAAAACATTAATAACACAATATTCGGCACTTACAATTATTTCAGGGTTTGAGCCGGAGAAAAGAGATATATTGAATGGTTCAAAGTTTTTGATGATTAATACGCAATTACAAAATTGAGGTACTTGACTCAACACTGGCTAAGGATAGAGATCGGTGAATACAAATATGAAAGGATTTGAATCCAAATCCAGGGCTAGGTACTAATCCGAATCCACCATTTGATGCTGAGGATTCAAATCCGGATTAGACTCTGACCTTCTTAAAAAAAACAAGTCATATAAACCTCATAGATTACAGTTTAAACATCAGAGTTGACAAAAAAGCACTGATGCCTAGGGCAAATGAGAAAGTTGATTGCATGATGCAAACCATATTTCTAGATTTCCATGTGTGCTTGTCATAGAATGGGTTTCCTCTGCAACCAGGAATGAATTCGGCTCTTGTTAAACTCAATATCTTAAGCACAGTGTATACAGATTAGAAAGATATAGGAACTGGAGTGGATGGAAGAGCCAACGTTTGGAATCCAAGTCTGGATCCAAATCCAGCCTGACAGCAGAAGATTTGAATCCGGTCAAAATGAAAAATCCTGGATTTGGATCTGAATCCGGATTCAGAGCCCATCTCTGGCTAAGAATAATAGCTCCTGTTACAAAGACTGCTGGTACTGGCAAAAGTGGCAAGTATGTGTGTGTCAAGGGATATTCAGGAATTTTCATGAGCCTTCATAGATGGATTTCTGCAGAAGTTTGACAGAATAGATATCCTTTTGGGAGTCTTTTATCCTTTTATTATTTTCGTTTTGGTGTATGTTTCTATGCATAAAGCTTGCATCACATTGGTCAACTTGGGTTTTATTGCATCAAATCCATTTTTGGGGGAAGGTGGCTTCCAAGACTTTTGAAAGCTGATGGTTTTGTGTATCACAACAGTGTCCAATTTTAGGAAAAATGGCAACACAGTTCTTCAATAAAATCGGACAAATTGGTCTTGGAGTTGCAGTAGTTGGGAGTGTTGTGAACTCAGCTCTTTTCAATGGTAAGTTGACTTTATAAAGTTTGTCTGTCTACCCCTCCATCTGACAAGTTCATTTTCCAGCTTGAGTGGCTTGAGCCTGAAGAGGACCCTTGCCAAGAAGGGCCGAAATATAGCTCTAATAAAATTTAGTTAGCACCGTCTGTTATGATTTGGCTATGATTGGCAGTCAGATTGGGCTGACAGACTATCTATCAGCAAAGTACGGAAATTCAAATCGCCCATACATGCCTCCGAGAAGTATCAATCTTAGCTGGAAAGAAGAAGAAGAGACAGGGGACTCCAAAATCAAAATGCAGAAGAACCTCTACCCTTTTGATGACCCAATCGAACAGCAAAACATCAGCTGTGTCCAGAATGAAATCATAGCACCAGCTTTAACTCCAACCAATTTTCAGAGAAGAAGTTTATAAAATCAGATATGTACAGAAGAATCTTTTTCCACAAGTTTATTTTCCAACTTGAGCCTGAAGAGGACCCTTGCCAAGAAGGGCCGAAATATAGCTGACTTATCCATCTTGCACCGTCAAATACCCTCCATCTGTTAGAATAATCGCTGTTGAATGAGTTGAATGTTTTCTTGAAACTTGGTCTGAGGTTCTTTGGATTAAAGTGTAGATCAGTTTCGGAGATTGGTTCGTAGCTTTATGTTTCAAGGTGGGGGAAGAGGGTCTCATATTTAGGTATGAACAACGGAGATAAGGAGACAAACTCTGTTTTGCGGCGGACAAGTCATTCCCGTGGATTCTGGCAAAACAAAAATTTACAACGGAAGTAAAAGTAGGAAGTCAGTAAGTAAACTTCACTTCGTTTTCCTGCCGGATCGATATTTGGCCAGAATGAGTAGTAAAAGTAGGGCTTGTAATTTCCTGATTAAGGGATTTAGAGCTGTTATCCCTTGAGGTTGAGGGTGTGGACGGTATCCATCGAAAATCGAAATTCGGTAGGCATTTTTGAATTTCAAACTAGATGTAAGAAGAGATATCCTAGCAACCTCTATTAACGAAAAATCGCCTGAAACCCAGGCAAGTGTTAAAACTCCCACTTTCATCGGTATGGTCAAGTTTGTTCCTGCACATGTTAATGCCGATGCACTGAGGAGATGTATACCGAACTGTGAAAAAGCTGATCAATGCGGCAAGACCAGATCCTTCAAAGTATCCTTCTCATCCCGCCAACATCTGAACCACGCCATGAAAAACCCTCCTAAAATTGACTTGGAGCGATACCCCATCGAGGAATTTGTTTTTCTTCCTAAGCGGTGTTTCAACTGCCAGAACTTTGGTCATATTGCTGCTACCTGCTCTAGCCAGCAAGTATGCTCTAGATGCGGAGAGCAAGGTCACGGTTCTAGCTCTGACCAGCCGTGTGTAAACCCTATCGCATGCGCCCTCTGCAAATCAAAACGCCACACGTGCCATTCTTTCAAGTGCCCCGTAATAAAAAAAATCGTCAGTGAGCTGAAACGGCCTAATGTCCAATAGCCCAACTGGTGTCAAAATTATCTCATGGAACATGAACGGGGGAGTCCCACACAAACTTGCCATTATTCAAAAGTACTGTTCAGACTGTGATATTATGTTCATACAAGAACACATGCTCTCTCCTCACAATGTTGCTCTCCTAAAGTTCTCGCACGAATATACTTTTCACGTCGAGCCCGCAAAAACTCGGACTCTCGGACGTCCCTCTGGTGGCCTGGCGATTGTTTGCCGCTCATGCATTGAAAGCAAAGTGCTGTTTACGCATGACTACTTCCTGGCTATATCTTACGGTAATATCGCATTCTTCAATGTATATCTTCCTACAAACTACCATGATGATAAATCGGAGCGAAAGTTTATGAACGCAGTTCGCGATCTAGCGAAATGCCTGAAGTCTGTGACCAAGAAAAATCTGCAGTGCGTAGTCATGGGCGACTTCAATTGCAACTTGCTTGACAGCACATGTCCGCGCAGTCAACTGCTAAACGGCGTCTTCGATGGTAAACTTGCCATTCTCACAAAGGATAGTGACTTTTCCTTCGTTCACAACTCTGGATCCGTTTCGAACATAGACCATACGGTCTGTTCGAAGGAAATTAACGGAAATGTATCTGTTTTGAAAGACGCTGTGTTCGCGGATCATCTGCCTCTACTAGCGTCTCTTAGCATAAAACCAGCTCTGCGTCCTCTCAAAAACGATAAGTGGAAAGTTGTAAGTGAATGGGACAAAGTTACTACTTCTCTGTATCATCAAGTGCTGAACTCACTTCTTGTAAAGATACACATCCCCTTCCATTTACTCCAAGTGAACTCCAATACCGATCCCAAGGAAGCAAGAGTACTTGTCAATATATTCTGTGCCGAGATTACTCACTCGCTGCTTTCAGCAGAAAAAATCGCGGTTCCTACTAGAAAGGTCAGAAAGAAAACAGAAGTTCCCAAATTCTCGCAAAATCGAGCTCTAGTTAAGTGTTGCAACGAAGCTAAGTTCTGGTTCAGAGTCTGGCAAGAATGTGACCGTCCCAAGTCCGGCCCTGTTAATTCAATCCGTTTGTGGACGAAACGAAAATTTGACAAGCAACTGAAAGCTCACCGTACCAAACTAAAAGAAGAATACTCATCCAGAATTATAAGTGACCCAGCTCTAATCTGGAAAGCACGGTTAAGTGAATCGGCTGCCGGAAAACCCCATGAATCCATTAACGAAAATGACTGGGAATCGTATTTTTCCAAAGAATTCAGTGCCCCCGACCCAAATTTGTCTAATCCCTTCGTACATAGGCTAGAATCGTTACTATCCAACCAGTGTGACCCGGAGTTTGTTGTTACTTACGGAAACGTATCTGATGCTATTTTAAAGCTGAAGAAAAAACATTCCCGTGGTGAAGACAATCTGTGCGCGCTAAATTTGCTACACGGTACCACTTTGCTTGTGGAGCATCTGACGCTACTGTTCCAGATTATCTTCACTACCGGTATAGTACCTGATTCTTTTTGTGTTGGTTTGCTATCACCTATCCTTAAAAAAGGTAAACCCGTGGATCAGTGCTCTTCGTATAGGCCTATCACCGTTGCCCCAGTACTTTGCAAAGTTCTCGAGCTTTTAGTTTTAAAAGAAATTCAGCATTCGTGCAGAATGCCTGACCATCAGTTCGGTTTCCGACCAGGACTAGGATGCGCTCACGCCCTTTTCAGTCTAGCCGCTATTCTAGCGGATTCCCATGAATCTGGTGACCTCATAGTGATCGGCGCTTTCGATGTTAGTAGAGCGTTTGATTCGTCGATTCATGCTCAGGCCCTTCTAGCGGCTTACCAGCAAGGTGTAAACCTCCGCGTCACCCGTGTCCTGTATCATATGTATTGCCGTTTGAAAGCGCGTATCAAGTTAGGAAGCCGCCCCACTTCAGTAGTTGTTCCGGTAGAGAAAGGTGTTCGTCAGGGTTCATTATTATCCCCTAGTTTGTATAATAACAGCGTTTTAAATGCCCAGGCAAGTGTCAATGTTTCATGTATCGCCAAGAGTATAAACGTGTCGCTACTTACGTACGCGGACGACCTATTAAGTTTAAGCCGGTCTACTAGTGGTCTGCAATCGAATTTCATGATCCTACGAGATGAATATCGAAAAATCGGCCTCGCCTTCAATACGTCTAAATCTGCAGTACTGTTTTTCAATGATAATTCCCCTCAACCTGAACACCTTCAACTGG